>CM043017.1:70238382-70486152 GCA_023690525.1 Holotrichia oblita
TAGTATAGAAACAACATAAGGCGGCAATTTTAAAATAATCCACGCATGCATTCATGTGAGAAAGGGAATTTTCGTGTTTCTTTGCCCTCTCCACGATATGCTTCAAATCATTCAACCCTTGCTTATTCCACGCACTAACCTCTTTCTTAAAAATTACGTAGATAAAACAAAAAATATGTAGTTTATTTGTTAGTGAGCATCCGCACATCCACTCATATTTTTCATATATTGAATACTTTATTGAATATTCTATTTTTTATTGAATACTCTATTGTAAGTGAGAATTTTACTTAGAAGTGTAGTTTATTTGAAGATCAGAAATAGGTCTTCTCTTCTTAATTAAAATTTTGTCTCAAACGATATCGAGTTTATTAAAAGATTTTGACCACAATTAACTTCCATTATTAATACTAAACGTAAACGTCACTTCAAACCTTTGAAATTACACACGCACCAGAGACACACACAATGACAATGAATACAAGACGTTAACTAAGGAGTCGAGGATTTGTGCCCTAAATCCACGGTATGAGCGCATATGACGAAGATAAACGGAGCCCACCGATTTATACTAGAAATAGGTAAATACATCTGAAATACTACCCCGGAACACAGTTATGAGCATTGGCATATGCGGTAGTGTCTGGCGCGGAAAGAAGCTTTGATACAATCGTTATAAAAATTCGTAAAAATAATAAAATAAAATAATGCACTGAATTACATGCAAATTTCTTTCTGTGTTTATCTTGGTGGTTGGGATGCCCTTGTGCCGTTTAGTACCAGCCGCCACTGATTATGACCGTAGCTCAGGACCAGTTCAATTCTATAAAAAAAATTAAATTGCCGTGTGTAGGTTTAGTGTAGTACATCTGGGAAATCCGCTAGGGCAGTATCCCCGTTAATTAAGAAAAAATTTTATGTTATGTATTGTGTTCTAAACACCAAACATTTTCAATAGCTCCACTAGGTTATAAAGTGATTTTGATAATGATGAATTTAGAAAATGTATCCTTGACTGAATCCTAATTGCGGGATGATATTTTGTCCTGTATCTGGATACAATTAGAAAACGATGTCTCGACGATTCAGAACTAACTAACATTGCTTCTGCGTTGTTCTAATTGTAACTTTATGTCTGATACTGCAAATACCTATATCCGATATATTTAACTAATCAATACCTATATTTATTGATAAAATCGCTAAATAAAGTGCTTGTAAGAAGGTAAATATAGCTATAAGTCATGCTGCTACATACGTATATGTATGCGTTCAAAAGTACAAACAAAATAAATTTAAAAATAAAGAATGAGTTGTACGAAGTTATGTCTTCCGGCACCGTTGTTGGCTATTCTACTTGTATGTATGTACATTTGATGTCTGTGTACATCTTTCAGTGCAGTCCTATCCATTATGCTTATTAAATTTCTACTGCATTCTAGTTAAAATCAAAGTTCTTGCTGTAATATGTAACAGATGTTTACCTACACTTTATAATGACGACTTTCTTCTTTTGAATAAAATGTTTTCCATTTATCTAAGCGGGAGTACTTCATATCGTAGTCAGCAACCGTAGTTAATTGGAAAAGTTTCACAAGTTGCAGAGTACAAAATGAAGGAATATTTATTTAAAAGTCGCTAAAAACAATTTTCAAGTAAATTCCTATTATTAGTAATAACGTCAGGTAATAGACCTAAATCTCAGTGTTAGTAGCTCTTACATATTATGTGTGTACTATTGGTTTTTATTATTAATGTTGGCATATTTGTACCGCATACACAGCGGGAGATAAGCTTGTTTAACCGTCCACCAATGAATACAGTGCGTATTTTTTTTATAAATTAAACTAAATGCAAAATTGCATACGTACGCTGCTGGCGTGTGCATCGAATTTGCGACGTCTACTTATTATACATATTGAATGAAGACAATTCTGAATTTATCTTACCAAGCGTATTTCTGATATTAATTATTATCAGACTACAAATGATCGGTTAAGATAAATGATAAAGCCGTTCATACTATAAGGAAGGAAGTACAGTTTTGTCGTCAAATTATATCGAACAGGATTCCGTTAAATTATTTCCTAGAGCGTATTTAGTATTTAACTTTGCTATTTCCCGTTAATCCCCCGTAAATTTCTAGTAACTCGAGTAGTATTCAGGTAATAATATTTTATTTGCACTTCGAATATAATTGCATTATAAAATGCAATACCCAATATATTGTGTCAAGTGCCAACTAACTGTTTAAAGACGAATGATAACAAGGTCGAATATTTTGGAATAAGAAAATAGAATTAATGTCGAATCAAGGCAAATGTGAAGCTAATTGTAACACGAACACATACATATATATACACATACAAACGAATAACAGGGCAGTTGAGCATCGCCAACCACAAAAGAGATTCGTTTTGTTTTAGTGTACGACCTTAGAAGTAAATACGTTGTAGTTTGTTAGTTGATTTAGATGTGGTAACAGCGGGAGACGTAGTTTATGACGCGGTAGTGTATGGTTAAAGGATGAAAACCGTCGAACCCACGTCACGCCAACAACGGCCGATATATTAACGCAAGAAACTCAGAGGGTGAGATAGGTTCAATTGAAATCCTGAACAAATTAGCTTTTGCCGAAACGCGGCGAAGCACTTGCGATTATACAGGCAATTACATCTATAGGTTTGAGAGGGTGCTCAGAATTTGAGGAAGGTTGTTACATCTTCAAAACAGGGTTTTATACAACTAATTTTGAACTGCATCGTTGGAAATCACCAAATCAAAATACCAAATTACATAAAAATTCCATGTTACCGATAATATACAGGAAAAGCGTTTACTTTCAAAAATGTACTTAGATGGTAGTAAACCAGTCAATATTCAGATTCGTTAATGGTAATAGTATCCCAGTCGCAGGTGTAAAATTTCAACATACATACGCGCAAGTACAAATATTTCTACAAAACAAGCTGTGATTACATGGCTAAGTAAATAACTTGTTCTAATGCAATGTAGTAATTCTAAACCGTAATCATCAAAATTGTAATAATTCAGGTATATCCTTGTTAATACTAACAGTAATACTAATTTGTAAGAAAAATTGCCAACATTTAGAAATTATGCGCCCTAGAATCAAACATTAAATATATAGAATTAATAGAGATTAACTAATTCGACATAAAATCATTTAGATATTTAAAAACAACAGTATTCACTACAATCGAAAATTTGGCAATTTAGCAATTTGGCAATTTAGTCAGCTTTAATATTTAATAATATTGTACAGTATACAAATAGTTCTATATATCAATGGCATGTTTTCTTCTTAGTTATTTCTGTTGATGGATTGTTTGGAATTTTTTGATAGCTTTAATATGTATCAATTTATACGTAAATATATAATGATTTACTATAATTGAAAGATTTAAATGGCTTACTTTGTATGAAAAAATTGGTAAGACGATAACAGTAGTCATGGTCATGAGTATTTCAAGATTTGTTGAATCAACTGTATAATCTGTGCAAAAAATATAAATAAATACTGAGCTACTGTCAGAAGTTTTACGTGATTAGAAGTTTTTAACAGAAATTCCTAATGAATATTTGCATAGAGAACGTTTGACGTTTTGTTATAAAGCCAGGTAATTGCCTGCCGGCGTATTTTTCCATTTCAGGCTGTTTTCTTTTACGTTTTCATCTTTGCGGATTTTACTTTCTCCGAAAATTAAAGGTGCGTTTCAAGATACCCCTTTGCGCTACTAATACGTAAGGGGGAATTTTAAGAGAGGTGCTGGACCGTATCAGGAGTTATTTAGCGTAAAATGTAACTAATCCGTCCCAGATGATTAAATTTTTCGTTCGAAAGGTTGGGGTAGGCTTTCGAGGATTAAGGTGATACGTTTTTACCATCGCAGTTTCATTTTATACGCGGTTAAATTTTAGAGCTCATATATTTTGGAATCTTGGGAAATATAAGGCAACTTGTTTCCTCAAGACCTTTCATTATATAGGTTCTGTATCGAATAGAGCAGAAAATAAAAATTTTGTAACGAAAATAACTTTATACGAACTACGCAGTAAATGAAATAAAATTCAATGTGTTATTTTTAGAGATTTGTATTCGGATTTTACAATTAGGTATTAAATATTGCAATATGAATTGTTAAAATTTTTTAACTATAATTAATAGTGATTAAGAGACTCTAGATAACCGAAGTATAATTAAAAAACTACTAAGTTAGTATACCTACAGGGTGCTCGGATTTCGTAGGGACAACATGGGTAACTTTCTTATTTAGAGAAATAGACAGACGTTTAAATTTGCAAAAAGGTGTAGATTTAAAAGTTCACTAAGAATCCATTTTGAAATTTTACTTGTTCAAATGAAAATTTTTGATCACTAAAAATTTGCGCAAAAGAAATCTGTTTTATTAAACGTAAATAAAAATATTTAGATTACAATTTGAATTGCTTCAAACCGCATCTTAAGCAACAAAAAAGTTACGGCAAATTAAAGAAATTAGAAGATTTCAATTTTTCTTCAATATTAACAAATGAAGCATGACAAGTAAAATTTAGAATGCAGGTTTTTCGATTTCTCTTTATTTTGAAGGTCCCAGATGGCCAGCCAAATGAATTTGATGGTAGATTTGTTACGAAACCCTCATGCCAAGGTATGACCTATGGTCGGTGTCGAGGCACTCGAATAAGTAAAAGAATCACGACGTTTTAATTACCCCATCCACGGTTTTTCGATTTTTCTTTATTTTGAAGGTCCCAGACGGCCAGCCAAATGAATTTGATGGTTGGTTTGGTAACAAAAGGCAAAAAAGTATCTATGGTCCGTGCCGAGACACTCGAATAAATAAGTAAATCACGACGCTTTAATTGCATCATCCACGATTTTTCGATTTTTATTACTTTCGAGAGTCGTGAAATGAATTTGATGGTTGATTTGTACGAGAGTATCATGCTAAAATATTGTCTGTGGTCGGTGTCCAGGCACTTGGATAAATTAGGGAATCACGACGTTTTAATTATCCCATCCACGATTCTTATTACTTTTGAAGGTCGTAAACGGCCAGCCAAATAAATTTGATGATTGGTAGGGTACGAGACCATCATGCCAAAATACGACCTATGGTCGTTGTCGAGGCACTCGAATAATGAAGAGAATTACAACGTTTTAATTACCCGATCCGCGGTTTTTCGATTTTACTTTATTCTGAAGGCCACAAACGACCAGCCAATTAAATTTCATTGTTAGATATATAAAATAGCTTCCACCAGAGAGAAATCGGTTAATATATTGTGGGTTGTAGAACATTTATTGCAAAATTCATAAGAAAACCACTATCGTATATGTTATATTGGAATTACTACTTCATTCCATCTTTCGTTGTGATAGCAGTGTGGCTGGAAAAGTGTGGATAACTTCACGCAACCGTAATTGGCCTAATATTATAATTTATCAATAACCTCTCAAACAAATGGAACTGAATCAAGTTACTACCGAACTTATAACTAAATCACAGAGCAGTTAAAGGAAAGAAATCTGTATGTGAGAATAATGACGTAGGGTACTAACGTTTAACAACTACTACTACAGCCATTAATTGCAGATACAAACCTATTTCTATTTTAATATATTTTTGGGAGTAGTTTCTGGGAGCTATAGCTTATCGTTTAGCAAATTGTTTCAAGAGCTTTCAATTATTTTTAGATTTACACAGGGCTCTTTTACTGAGATTGCAACCATTTACATTGTACAACTTGTTAACAATTTACTTAATAGAAAACTGAAAATGGCTGGACTTGCGATTATTATTTATTATTGACTTATTGATTCGACAAATGTTTGAAATTATATTTTCTAGGCAGAAAGGTACGAATTAAACTGGATTAAACATTGTCAGAATAAGGAGTATGTTTAAATATTACGGCTTTCTACAATATTTATAAATAACATAGCCCACAAAAATTTGGTTTTTTCAGTCTGGGGTTAGACCATGTTTACTACATGTTTTTGGGGTTGCTGAATTTGAATCTGGGGTCAACAAATTTCAACACTTCAGGGTATCACTATAGCCACTATCTCTTAACCCAATATCCCCAAAACCCTATTGCCCAATAACAAAAAAAAAAAACCATAGGCTAAACAATTCAACACTGTAGCATTTTGACTCAACCCATACACTAAAAGCCAATCGATTAAACTCCATAACTACACAAACCGCTAACCCCGTAATGCCTTCACCACCTAATGTAATAACCTTGAAAAACACCGTAAGTGAAGCAATTAAATACTAAAACATTATAATCTAGGCTATAAACTAAAAACCTAATCAGTCAAGCTCATAATCGCATTGCCCCATAAAACAAACTATGTACCGGATGAATGAAATTAATAAATTTCTTTAAAAGTCGTGTGAGCGTTAACTATGTTTTCGAGCAAAATCTTTTAAGAAACATGTATGATCCGGAATGGAATCTGGGACTGCAATACCAATTTTCCGAGATACAACTACAAATGGTAGGTGAATAGAGCGAGAAAGCCTTACTTGCAGAATCATAAGGTTTCAGTTATGGGGTCAGATTAGTTTCAATGAAATGAGTTGAAGAAATCCAAAGTCTATAACATACTGCCATAATACAAATTGAGACCGTAATCAATTACAGGGTTATGGGATTACGGCGTTACAGGGTTATGGAATTATAGGTTAATACATTTAAAGGTTTAAGAGTTATAGGGTTTAACTGATAAATTTTTTAGTTTACGACTTAAGTAAAACGTTAGACTGCTAAATACCTTAGATTATGGGATTTTTGGGGCTATGCCGAAACCCTAACGTGATGGGGTTTTTCGGGTCTCGGATTCGATTTAGCGACCTCAGAACCAGATAGTAAGCATGTTCTGACCCCCAGACTCAAGACTTTCTTTTTGTCTGGCTGGGAAATGGTTCACTTAATTTAGACTTCGTGAAAGTTTTTTCGGATACAAGTTATTACAAAATTTCTTTGTTCGTAAGGGTGCCGCTAATGCAGGTAGTAATTTTCATAGTCATTACACTAGAAACTAAAGCAACTTAATTATTATTACTGACATTTCTCAACGGTATAAAATTCTTACCGCATACTAGATGCAACAAAGAACGCTAAAAACGTATATTTCCGCAGATTTAAAAAATTCAAACAACTAGGGTCGATTATACGTTGGACATGTTCTTTCACGACCGCACTAGTTGTTATTCTTATGTTATGCAGGGTGCGGCACATAAAGTTTTACAGAGCAATAGCACTCAAACGATTAATCATATGCGGGCACCAGGCAAATGGAAAGAGAGAGTGGAATTAGTCGGCGATCTGTATTAAGAATATTACATCAACACGTCACTGCATCAGGATTTGTACGGTAATGATTTCCAAAATCGCGTCAATTTCTGTAACTGGATTCGTCGAAAAATGCACACGGATGTTTCATTTTTGAGTCATGTGCTTTTTTCTGACGAAGCTAACTTCACAAATACGGGAAATATGAATAGACATAACATGCATTACTGTGCAAATGCGAATCCTCGGCGAGAACTGTATGATATCAACATCCGTGGTCCGTTAATTTTTGGGCCGGCATTGTCGGCGATCACTTCATTGGTCCACATTTTTTTGAAGGTCACTTAAGTGGGCAAGTTTACGCAAACTTTCTGCAAAACGTACTGCCCGAATTACTGGAAGACGTGCCCTTGCTAGTTCGCAGAAACATGTGGATGCAACACGACGGTGCACCATCCCATTATGCTCTATGTGCAAGACAAGTGATGAATGAGATTTTTGGTGAAAAATGGATAGGACGAGGCTCTACTGTTGCTTGGCCACCTCGCTCGCCAGATCTAACACTAATGGATTACTTTTTCTGGGGTTTTGTTACACCACAAATGTTGGCTAACGTTAGTCATTTCCTCATAGAATTAACCACTGCTTACAAGCAGAGGGTGGTCACTTCGAGCATCTTCTGTAGGTAGACTCAAACCTAAGTTAGTGGCTCCTTTGATGCTGATTATTTCGATATTTTTCGATTTTTCGACTATTTTCATACTTTGCGTAACTAGAATGACCTTGTGTTGTAGATCACTGAATTCGTCTTAAAATCTGTAATAACGTTATTGAAAAGAAAATCCATGGTTGTATTTAAAAAATTGGAGTTGACATTGACGTAGCTTCTACACCTACACTGATAAAAAAACTGGGTGAGCCAGTATGACCGCCTTCCCGAACACTGAAACTTTTGTCTGAAATATTTTTCGATATGATTAATAGTTTGAGTGCTATTGCTCTGTAATACTTTATGTGCCCCACCCTGTATATAAACCGTGATGTTATGTATTTGTATTTGTTCTATACTATTTCCTAACTAGCTAGTAATACGAGACAGTTATTTTAATATTTGCGACAACTCTTGTATACTGTTAACAGTTTGCATATTGTTATTAGTATATAATAATAATAATATAAGTTGTGTAGGCTCAACTGCCATTTTTGTGAATAGACGAGGCTGTATGTTTTAACATATCTTACTTCGTAGTCGAAAGTTTAGTCCAACACTGCAAACCAATTTTTAGACTAAAACCAAAAATGTAGCCGTATTGAAAACACTATCATATTTAACCAAATATTTTTGCACAATTGTTTTTTCTAACAAATATATCTAGTTCATGATTTTTAACTCGTCTAGACTTTAAGACTCTAAAAAAAAAATTTAACATTTTTATTGATTGCGTTTGTGTGACAGTGTTTCGAACATGTGGAAATCCAATTGACCCGAGAACTTAATAAAATGGATTATTCTGTATATGTATAGTGTACTTTCGTCATTCAAATTAAGAATATTATTTTAAAGCCGTCCAGTGCAATGCTTGCAATGAAATAAAATAGAATCATCCCAAATCATCATTATAAAATCACTTAGTGGAATGTCAATTTTAAATTTTCGGATCTGTTAACAGCTTGGAAAAGTGTTTTCTAAAGTTAGCTGTCGAATTCAAGTAACTAAATGGAAATGAAGTAGATGAATGAGTAATTAGTTAATATGCTATTCGCAATAAGACAATGCGTCAGAGATCTTCTGTTGCATCCAGAATACACAGTCATAACCTGGAAAATAGCAACTCCGTATACAAAGTTTCACAAGGCTTCTGGCTTTTTGACCTCAATCAGTGTTAATGAATTCGAGTGATTAAATAGAAATGAAATAGACGAGTGAGTAATTAATGTACATAATATTCACAGTTCGAGAATGCAACACACATCTTCTGTTACATCCAGAATAGAAAATCATAAACTACAAAATAGCATCTCAGTTACGAAGTTTCACGATGCCTCTGTCTTTATAGACTACAAACAGTATTAGGCTCGGTGCACACTTGCCGCAAAAGTTATCGGGACGCTGCGTCATTTAAATCTGCGTCTGATCACCATTCCAATTTACACTTTCGCGGTGATAGACCTCAGCGTCAGTCTCTTAATTGGTACCAACCGAAATGAATCGTGTACGCGCCCAAAAATTGAAAGAGAAAGTTGTTTTTGCGTACTTAGTATAGAAGTACGTAAATCGTGAAAATGAAATTAGAAAAAGGAAGTACTGGATTCATCCATACAATAGCGAGAGATACTTGAATGGAGCTTTTAATGTTTGCTTGACAGATCTCAGGGAAGACGATGACAAGTTTTTTAATTATATTGGAATGTCAAACTTCCTCGATGAAATGTTCGACATCCACATTTTCATCAGACATGGTGTAGACATCACAAGTTCGATAGGAGGTATGACGCTGCGGCTGATGTGCACTCTCCTACACACAAATGTATATAGAAATGTGACGCACGTCTTACAGGTTCCTGCGGCAACATCGATAACTATCTCGGCGTCAGATAAAGACTCTTTCCAACAATACCATTCGAACTAATTCCAGAATCCGTTCATAACTGCAAAGTGCGCAAGCGCAATTTCTCTACCAGTTCAGAACTAATTCTAAATAAGAGTTCGTTGGAACACAAATTAGAACTTACACTCAGCTGTTTCAAATATTGGCGGATAGTTTAACCTAAACAATAAGGTATCAACATTGCAGGTAATTATTATTTTGAGACTTCTGCATAATTAATAACTAAAACCTGCGAATACATGAATGTTGTACACCACCTAAAAAATTTTCATTTTTTACACGAGTTTTTCCTATTAACACGTTAATAATTCTAATAACATCTGAGTCAAAGTAAATCTTATCGTCCTCAAAATCGCTCATTTTAGTATTTATTTTAAAAACAAAACTTCAAATCTGACAGTACAAGTATCGACAAAATATCGACATACGCATGTCGATTCTAGTAGTTCCTACTCAAGTACTGGTTTGACCGTTCTTGAATTCGTTCTGGTACCAGTTCGTAATCTGTAGGAATAGTGATTTTTCTATCCCGATTCCAGTTCTGTACTTGTTCGAATATGCATTTAATTTTGCGCATGCGCTGGCTAATTCTGAACTGGTTCTAAGCGTTGTTGGAAAGAACCTTAAGTATCAGCGTTACGTGTGAATTCCCATATGAGTTGCTATGCATTTCTTCTTATGCGATTGGGAATGACGCAGCGTCCCGATAGCTTTTGCAGCAAGTGTGCACCGAGCCTTAACTATGCGCAACGACGCCCTATAAAGGTTGTTATGAGTGAAAATAAATTCATCAATGCTTTCCTACTTGCGCATGAAAATCCTTATTTGGAAATCCGAGATATTAGTAGTCAAGTGGAAATTTTAAAAATTGTAGTTAATGGAAAATCGAAATCATATTATTACACGTCAGATTTCTTGTAAGACCATGAAAAGAAACTTTAGCGAAGAGCAAATTTTTGAAATTGTGTATTATTTAGTGGTGAAGCTACATTTAGAAGAGCGATAATTATAACTATACGTAATATATTGCATTGTTGCACAATAAGAATACACAATAGCTGAGATTGGTAGATATTCGGGATCTAAGCAAGATCTTGCAAAAAGAACGCAGAGAATTTTTGACGAGGCGAATTTGTTAATAGAATGAGAAATTTGTGGTTCCAGCAGGATAGGACACCTGTTATTCCCCGTAGATCTTTGCGCTAATTTCTTAACAATTTGGAGAATAATACATAGCTTGCACTGGACTTACATGTTTCACGGAAAACCTAGATCATAGAAAAAAAATTGTTACACAAGATTGTTTCCTATAAAACAATTTTTTTAAATATATCAATGATTTCAAAAACATTTTATCCATGTTTTTAGAAATTAACTTATAGTGCTTACAATACTTTCTACTAAATTTTTGATTGTGGTTCTCCAAATTAGCAACATATACGGTGTTGTCCTAACCAAAAAATAATAAATATCAGCGTACTAAAATAAGAGTCTATTAACTGTGTTGAAAGTGCATGAACTTCTCTCTGCTTTGCGTTTTGCTATTTACTTTTGAATTCAAAATTTCTATACTTGTATGTGATTATCAGAGAGCGGACTTACGCCGGCCGTTTTCGTTCCCGCAGTAGTGGGAGATGCATCGATACAGTAACACATTCATAGCGTACATAAAAGTCACGCGGCATCGCTATCAATACCAACTTGTTCTACTGGAGCGTATATAAAACTCAATATTCCAGTGGCGCAGAAAACTGATTCAGTGCGATTGATGAGCATAATAAATACATGCACCCGATGCGTATTTGTTTCCGCCTACTATTGCTAGCGAGCGAAACTGTCTAAGCGTCTGACTATATCGAAAACGGCCGGCGTAAGTCCGCTCTCTGGTGATTATTTATGGGAAGAAGAATAAATTTACCGCATTTGACGACTTATTTGAATTGACACTATATGTTACGATTCCATTTTACACATACATAATTGAATAGCTGAACAGTTTCTAGTCCTAATAAAAAAGTGGGTAATCATTATTATGAACATATTTAATTAACGACTTATTGTCTTTATTTGGGTAATGGTATAGAGGCTAGGGACTCGTACCTTATTTGAACGGTGAGTTAATTTTCAAATGCTTTTAGTGAACCGCTTATATTATATATGTACATATGTACTTTATTCTACTCCAGACTGTCTATGTATAGTGTATAGTATACTTACATTCCCATACAAGTGGTTTTTGTGTGTAAGTGATATATAATTAATTGAAGAGATTAAAAAGGGTTACGAACATAAAAACCTTACTCACTTAAGCACGATTCAATTAAAACATTCCCTGTTTCTAAGCAGGTACATACGTAAGTAAGAAAGTAAGGAAAATGCTTTATGGCTTTTGATAACATTTATTAGTAAGTACTGACACATTTTCTGTTTCTATTCTTCACGCTTATATCAAAGGACTAATTTCTACTGTACACAGTAGAAAAGAAAATTAACACCTAAATTTTTACAATAGGTCACTATTGCAATAATTTTATGAGGTCTAAAAATTTTAATACAAGTGATGGATTATTTTAGTTTTTGGAAAATTTGCTTTAATATTCGTCAATTTCTTTAATATTTGCCAAATTAATATTTTTACCAAGGAACATTAATTTCGCCTTACCTCCTTGTAGTTATTTTGAAAACTAATCCAACATTAACTTAAGGCGGAGTCGAAAAAGGCGTTGCATAGTCAGCTAATTTAATTTAGCTGTTAATTAATTTTTCTTTACCCTGGTACGTAAATAATTTAGCTATTTTCTTATTACCTTTGATGTTTCCACATTTTAATGATGTTGTCTTCATATGAAATCACACTGCGAGAAAAATAGACAAATTACAAAAACGTTATTTTCTTAGGGAGAAAAAAAATTACACATTGATTAGTGCAGAGAAAACCATTTACAGTGTTTCAGAAACGGTTTATCATACAGCTTTGGGAAAAAATATCACTAACTAACGTGGACACGAAAAACTCTGGAAATTATTCAGAGAATCGTAAGATTATCACTGGATGGCGCAACTGAACACCAAAAATTGAAACTTATTTTAAACAAAATTTTGCAAATTAAGTTTTATCACAAATATGAAAATCAGAATTTTCTGAAAATTTCGCATACCTACAACTGACCTACAATTTCGTCAAAACTAGACTCAGTAAATGTATATAAATAAGACAAACAAATTTTGCTTTGAATTACTACATAAGTATGAAAGGGAGAGGCTAACGATCAGGATAAGTCTATACACGGTCAAGTAGACGTATGTATTAACGTGGGGCATACATTTAAAATACCTAATACCAGAAGTGGTGTACGAGATGGTGTACATGATGAAGGTGATTATGTACTTGAAACACAGTCAACTGAGAATATTACCTTAAACGATATTATGGGTGTTTTAGCTCAACTGACTCATAGTATACAAATATGTATTAGTTGGTAATAACGTTACAAAACAAACTACTCATCAAGAACGTTTAGTAAATCAAAATTGTTGTCAAACTAATGACGTTCCTTGTCAAAACCAAAGTTTAAATCAAAATTTGAATCAATTTAAAATTAAAGATTTAGTTTCAAAGTTCTCAGGCAAAGACAGTAACCCTGTTGAATACATAAATGCTCTCAAAAAAGTAATCAGTCCAGATATGCATATAAATTTCTTACATAATGTGCTACGTACTTCGCTTACCGGTGACGCAGCAACATGGTATAGTATCATAGATGAAACTTTTTCAACTTTTGATCAGTTTGAGGAGTTATTCATGAATAAGTACTGGGGTGAATAGATTCAGAGTAAAATCAGGCTTGATTTGTTCAACGGTAAATATACTTATTTTAAACATTTAAGTAGAGAAACATATTTTACACAAAAGTACGCAATTGCACAACATTTAACGCCTAAATTAATTGAGAAAGATTTAATTAATTTGTTCAGCAAGCATTTTTGTTTCGATATTGTTAAGAACTCACGTTTACAAAATATTCAGACATACGCTGATTTTTGTGAGCTCTTGCGCACTTTTGACGATCTAGATGATTTTGAAGGAAGCGAAGTTGCTAGTTTGAATAATCAACATCAGAACAGAAACAATCGTGATCAGATTTCTAGTTATAATTTTCATGGCAGTTTCAATAGAAACAGAAATAATTTTAAGCCATAAAATAATCAAAATTATAACCAAAAGTACAATTTCAGTAACACTTCGAATTATAGAAACACACATTTTAATGGCAATAGGAGGGAAGATAATAATGGTAATAGTTATGCGAATAATCATACTGGATATAAACAAACAAGGGTGCAACAGATACGACAACGGCAAGAAGAGCAATATTACTCACAACCGGAACAGCAACTCGAACAACAACCACGATTCGCAAGACAACAAGAGCAGAAGCGATTATCAGATCAACAGCCATTACAACGAAACGATTATGTAGATAATGGTAATTTCTACTTTGGCACATTTTTTTTATAAATAATTGTCAAAATTTGTGTGAAAACAGAAGGGGCAAAAGATTGCATTACGAGAATCCGTCAACGCTATTTGGAATTAAAGCCGTTAAAGGACAACAACATAATGAAATCGTTGGCTATCAAAAACTTCCATTTTTTAAAGTTAAAATTGGAAATATTTATTTGGATTGTTTACTAGATACCGGATCTGAAACGAATTTAATATCGAAAAGATTTGTTAATCAGCATATCGATTATTTTAGGAATAAAATTATTAACGTTAACAGTACAGATGTTCGTTCTGGCACTGATAAAATTATCGGCAAGGTGAATTCTTGCATTGCTCACACGATTGGTATTAGCAATTACGATTATGAATGTAACTTTTATATTTTACCTGGTTTAAAGTATGATGGAATTTTGGGCATGGAATTTATAAGCAGATATTATGCTCTTATTGATTGCGACAATAATTACACTGTAATAAATGGTAATAGTATACCTTTTATAAAGAATGTCACTGCAGAAGAGGAAAGAAAGGTAGAGAATGTAATTTTGAATAATATGAAGGTAGTAGAAGAAAATGATTTAATTAAAGATGATGGAAGTATTAGTAATGGTATTGCATGTCAAGATAATAGACAAAGTTTCTTGAAAGAAATAGATTGTAGTGATGAGAATAAAGAATATGTTAGTGATTTAATGAACAGTTATATTGAATTGATTGATGAATCATCTTCTGTAGCGAGTAAAGAGTTTGAACATAGGTTGAAAAGTTGATGATGCATACCCGTTTAATTGTCGTAACTATCCAACTCCGCAAGCCTATAGGAATGGTGTTCAAGCTGAAATTAGGAGCATGCTTAAGAATGGTATTATTGAAAGAAGGAAAACAAATTACATAAATTCGGTGGTAGTAGTTAAAAAAGGACGATTCATTAAGATTATGTTTGGATGCAAGAATGTTAAATAAAATTACATGTAGAGAATATGAAACACCAGAACCTGTTCAATCATTACTAAGCAGATGTTACAATAAAAATATTTTTGCAAAGTTAGATCTTAAGCATTCTTTTTGGTTATTACCGTTACATGAAGATAGTAGAAAATACTGTGGGTTCTCTATTGACGGCACCACATACGTATTTTGTGTAGTTCCGTTTAGTCTTCATACAAGTAGTTCGGCTTTGGTAAACTGTATGAAACATATTTTATATACTTACCAAAATTTTTGTTGTCATTATATTGACGATATTCTGATATTTTCGAATAATATTCAAGACCACAAAGAACATTTAAAACTAGTAATTGGTAAATCACATGAAGTAGGTATGAAACTAAGTATTAAAAAATGTCAATTCTTTAAACAAAGTGTTACTTTCTTGGGACATATTGTAGAAAAAGAGGGAATTACTTTACAGAAATCAAGTTTGGATGTTTTGAAAAATTTTCCATCACCAGTAAATTGAGAGGATTCTTGGGATTATTAAATTATTACCAGAAGTTTATACCAAACTTGGAGAAATGTTTACCGTTATTTAATCTTTTGAAGAAAGGTACAAAATTTAAATGGAGAGATGAACATCAGAAGGCATTTGAATCGGTTAAAAATTGTTTTTATAATAATTTACTGTTGATTCACCCTGATTTTTCTAGTCAGTTTAACTTACGTACTGATGCTTCTAACTATGCTATAGCTGGTGTTTTAGTACAATCACGCAATAATGGACAATTACCAATTTCTTTTGTATCTAGGAAATTATCTGCAACTGAAATTAACTATTCTATCTGTGAAAAGGAAGCTTTGGCGCTGGTGTATTCTATAAATAAATTTAAGTATTTTTTAAAAAGCAGATATTTTATTGCCGAGACTGATAGCAGTGCTATCAACGATTTTAAAAACAAGAATTTATGGAAACAACAAGATTTACAGGTGGCAGTTGGGAATACAGCAATATAACTTCGATATACGTTATTTACTGTCAAAACAAAATTTAGTAGCTGTCGTTTTTTCAGAATGTACGACAATAATAAAAATAGCTTATCTTTTTCTTTAAATTTGTGTTACGCAACATTAATGATATTATGTATTCCAAAGAAATGGTTGTGACTGCACAACTGAGGAGAGGAGCTGCAGATAATCAAAGAAAATGTTAAACAGTTACAAGAATTACGTAATTAAATAAGATATACTAATCAAGATTTTAAAAACAAAAGACTTAATTGTGCTACCTAAGCATATGCTTTAATAGTACTCAGAAAGAATGAAAGATATGGACATCCTGGTTTAAAAAGGTTATATTTACTTTTTCGTGAAAATTTTTATTAGAAAAAAGATTGGGAATTAGCAAAATTTTTAGTTAATTCTTGTGACGTTAGCATTATGAACAAAATTAAAACTAATATACCTTTTTATCCTTCTAAGCCTATTATATCAAATTATACTCTTGATTTAGTATCAATGGATTTTGTACAGAATATTTTACCGGTCGATGGATTTAGAAACGTATTAGTGATTGTTGATAATTTTACCAAATTTGTAAAATTTTATCCAACAAAACGTTGTACTTCGAATGGGGTTATTAGATACTTATCATCATATTTCAGATTGATTGGTGTGCCTAAAAGAATTATTTTGGATCGAGCAACATATTTCAACAATATTAAAATGATAACCTATCTGCAAAGAAAGGGTATTTCACCTGTATTTATTCCTATTCGACACCCCATGTGTAATATTTCGGAAATATATATTTAAAGGTTGCTACAGTACTTACGAATATTTACATCAAATGAACAATCGTTATATGGTTAAAGTATTTACCTTTAGTTGAAGAGATAATTAATAACTTGCCGAATACGCAGACAGAAATTTCTCCAATTACATTTTACACTGGCATATTACCACCTAGACCTTGGTCATCTGTTCATACCCATGTAGATATTCAAAAACTTATAAATTTTACTAAAAATAAATTGAATAAAGTACATGCTACATTTATTAAGAAACAAAATAAACAAAAAAGTAAACGTGTTAGTTATGTTGTCGGACAATTGGTTGTCATTAAAGCACTGCGTTTTTCTGACCATAATAAAGAAATTAATAAAAAATCGAGTTCTCTCATGGAAGGACCATTTGAAATTCATAGGGTTATTGGAAATAAAACTTATTTATTAAAATATCCAGATTCTCCTAAAATAAGAGGGCTATTCTCCGTTGATTCGTTATATCCATATAAAAATAAATTGTTATAATTTTAATTTGGACATTTAATTCTTCCTTAATTAATATATGTTTTTTATATAAAAATGCAAATTAGAAATATTAAATTTCTAATTTCCATTTTTAGCGGGGTATTTATTATACTGTATTATATTAATATTATCTGTTTAATTGGTTGTTGAGATTTCTTGATAGGGGGAAATATAAGTGACATTAAGAACGTCAGTTATCATAATTTGGAAGGACATTAAATTTTTGTAAAAAAAAAATCAAGTATGAAAAAAAAAGATGAGTGGGGGATGACAGAAAAGAAAATGACAGTTTTGTTAAGAATTTTTCTTTCTTAAATAAAAGTTTGAAATTAAGAAAAGAAAATAAGAAAGAAACAGTAAGAGAAAAAAAAAGAACAAAGAAACACAGAAGAGGAAACAAACAGTAAGAGGGAAAGAAAAGAAGAACAAAGAAACACGGAAGAGGAAACGAACAGTAAGAGGGAAAGAAAAGAAGAACAAAGAAACACAGAAGGGGAAACAAACAGTAAGAGGGAAAGAAAAGAAGCAAAAAGTGTGTGTTATATTTATAATAACAAAGTGAGGTTAGTGTTATTGTGTATTTCCTTTAATCAATTTAAAAATATAAATTTGATTAGATATTTAATTTATTAATAAAATATAGTAGACCCCTGCCCCTGAGATATTAAATAACATAACAGTATGTAGAATTTGTCTTTAGGTTCGGTAGTAACAGTCGACTTTGGGAACAGAACGAGATAAAGAATCAGACACCACAGGTAACTTGCCTTTACTATGAATGATCGTGAAATCATACTGTTGGAGCAGCAGACCCTAACGAACGAGACGACCTGTGGGAGAGTTAAGCATGTTCAGCCAACACAGCGAGTAATGATCGGTAATCACTGCGAAATGCATACATTCAGTATGTGGACGGAGCTTCTCAATAGTTCACAAAACAGGTGAACACTCTTTCTCCATAGTCGAAAATTTACGTTCTCCGGATGTACTAAATTCGGCTATGGTAACTTCTTACCTGTCGATAGTCTGAGACGATAGGACTCCTAATCCTATAATAATAATAATAAAGACTCTTTATTTTCTTAATACAAATGCATAAAAAATAGAAGATATAATAAACAACCAAAATGCAGGTTATGATAACTTAAGATGAAAACTTAAGATTAAGCAAATTTCAAGGAGAGGTTCATGTTTGCAAAGAGATGCAAACTATGTTCTACCACCTAAAACCTTGATAATAGGTAAAAAAAGTAATTTATGCCTAAATCTATGCCAAAATTTAATAAGATCCGCAATTGACTCGTAGTTGCGTCTCAAACGAAATGATAAAAAGAAAACTGTGAATAATAATACAAAGTAAAATAAGTAAATAATGTATATAAAATTTAAAAATAAATTATTGCTCAGTAAGCATAACATTACGGAGAAGGCGAGTAAACCGGCGTGGATGCAATCTTTTTAGCGTCTGGCAGGGAATTGTAAATTTCACAGATGTTATAGCTAAATGATCGTTCATATAAGGATGTCCTGTAAGCAGGCGGCGTCAATAGTCCCTTAAATCGAACATTAATGTTATGTACATCTGTACGAAACGTTATTTTATCATACAGGTATGTAGGCTGTTTCTCGGTGATAATTGTATGAAACATGGTTGAAGTGTAGAGAAAGCGACGATACTTCATATTTAACCAGTTAAGTTCTTTAAGTTTATGAGAAATGCACTCAAACTTCCTAATACCAAAGATATACCTCATACATGAATTTTGCAGTTTCTGTATTCGATACTGGGTCTCAACATCTAAGCTGCTATAAAACAGAGGAACACAATAAGTAAACTGACTAAACACAATTGATTCACATAACACAGTTTTGGTTTTTACATCTATACTATGCCGATGGGGGAATAATCCCTTAAGCCCAATATATGTAAGCCCGCGATATACAAGACGCAATATGAGTACGAAATCTAAAAGTGTTATCCATCATCATACCTAATTTTTTTTTGCTGTTACAAATCGAAACGGGAACGTCATTAACTAGTATACGTAATTTATTTTTGATCTGGTTAACTATCATCTCGTCGCCAAATACGAATACCTTTGTCTTAAGGGAATTTAAATTCAACGCGTATTTTAAAGAAAAATTATAAATTTTGTCTGTCATTATTAATATGATGCATTGCAGTTTCCCATTCGGATGGAGTAAACGAGTGATACAGTTGAATATCGTCGGCATACATATGCATGGAGCAATGATCAATATTTCTATAAAATGAAGAGGCGTAAATCGCAAAGAGAACGGCAACAGCAGTTGAAATGTCGTTACCCACTCTAACACTTTGCAGTCTATTTGATAAGTAACTTTTAATTAGGTTAGTTGAACTGACAGAGAAACCGATATATCCAAGTAGGTATGTGACAGAAGAGTCAGTGGTCAATTGTATCGAAAGCTTTGCTATAGTCAAGCAAAATGAGGACCGCTATAAGTTTTTTATCGCAAGCTTGCAATATATCATCATTCACCTTTAGCAATGCTGTACAGCAGCTATGATGGGGACAAAATCCAGACTGCACAAAGGCAATATATTACGATTTAATAAATAATCATTAATTTGCATAGCCATAACTCTTTTAAGCACTTTAGATAAAGTAGGTAATATAGGTACTGATCGGTCGCAAATCATTAAATGATTCCGGTTCATTGGGAATAGGAGTCACAAGAGGGCATTTCCAGTGGCTGGGAAAAACACCGTTAATTATGCGAGAGTTAATTATATTAGTAATGTAGGGAAATATAGTGGGACAGCACATTTGTAGCATCCTTATGCTAAGGCCGTCGCTACCCACAGATGATGAAGTGATGTCGGCAATTATAGCAGCCACAACCGAGACATCGACTGTTACAAAATTAAAACTATGACCGGTATCATTAAGTGTAATAATCGAAGCTGTCTTTAGTACAGTGTACCCGTGGTATGCTATCTATGAAGAAATTATTTATTTGCTTTACGTTAGCTTAGCTTATTACTGGAAATTATATTTAGAGATCAAAACTTTTTCCACAGAATACCACCGTTGCAACTCCTTGCAACAAAATCAAAGTAAGCTCGTTTTTCTCTCCTTATAGCAGAGGTTGTATAATTCGCTAGACTTCGCTTTATCTCAGGCACATTAATAGCTTAATATTACATTATATTATATATATATTATATTATATACATGGTCGCGTAAATCGTGCAGTTTTAACCAGCGCGAAAAGATCAAAAAGTTTTAATAAGCTGTCGCTAAGAAAATCAACTTTGTCGTCGACATCGTGTATAGCACAAATGCGCCACAAGGGAAGTGCTTGTAGACAGCTAGTAAAAGCATCAGAGTTCACTTTACTTAAATCTCTATAGAATGTAGCAGGTACCTGGGCAAGACGACGCTCAAAGTTAATCGCACAGGTTATCAGGTCGTGATCTGTGAAATCGTATTTATAAATGCTTGTGCTACTTATTGCCAAAACATCTGACACAATAATTAAGTCCAACAGTGACGTTAATCTTGTTGGTTCGGTTACAATTTATTCTAAGGACAAAGAATCCAGCAGTAGTTGAAGATTACTGCTGGCAGTAGAACATCTTAATAGATCAATGTTTAAATCGTCTAGGCAAATTAGTATATCAGATATAAACGCGTTAGATACAAGGGAATTCTCTAGTTTATCTAGCAAAAAATTATAATCTTGGCGATGGGGACGATAAACGACACCAAACACCAAGGATTTACTATTGACTTTAATCGAAAACCTAATTTGTTCAATATCCACACTGCTACCAATGATCCTATAAGCAAAACAATTCCGCACGTATGCACCCACACCGCCGCCACGAGCATCCCCATCGACGTGTATAAATTTATATCCATCGATACTAAAGTCAACATCCCTAATATCGCCACCCAGCCACGTCTCCGATAATGCAAGCACAATATAATTATTTCAATAGAATACATCCCTAATACTGTTTAATTTAGGCAGCAATGATCTTACGTTCATATGAGCAGCTTTTGTAAATTTGATCATACTATTGATTAAACTATACAAGTATACTTAAAACACCAAATATGTAGAATATTGCAGGCATTTTATGACAGCATAAAAATAAGTAATACTTTAAGATACATTCAAAAATATATTTCTCTCCGTTTAAGACATCTCAAAAGTAACAAAGAAAAACAAAAACTATTAAAGTTTTATGTCACTGGCATTTATCTGGAGAGTGAATTCATGCTGGAAATCTGGACATACCAAAATTGGTGACGATGCTAAATGCTCACGCAATGTGTTCTAAGCCTCATCACAAGCTCGAGTCCAGCGGAATGGATATTTTTTCGTAAAAGATCAGTAAGAAGTGAGACAACGGAGGAGAAGTTTGACACAAAACGGCGATACTAAGAACCCCCGGCGTACTTCAGAAACAGTCATAGGCTTTGGAATTTCCAAGATCGCTCTAACTTTGTCTGGATATACGATATGATCACGTTGGTTAACAACATAACCAAGATATCTAAATTCTTCACGACAGAACTGACATTTTTCTTTACATAACCACGGCAGCCTTAACGTAACCACGCAAATGACGATCGTCTAGTGTACGGTATGACAGTGCGGTTGGACAGTTAGACGCGATGACTCCTGTCTTGCCGCAACAGTAATCAATCTGATTACAGCTCCAACATTTGATACCAGAGGCGCGAAAGTGTGAAACCTCTGATACTTGAGTATCCACAACTCGGGCACAAGAGTTCGCGTAGGGGAGACGGAACAAAAGCCTCTGCTGAAGCTTTACGCGCTTCCAATTGTTTCCATATTTAAGCGACTCACGTCTTAATTTTAACCTGCCCAAACTGTGTTTGGTAACAAGGCAACAGGTTTTTCAACACGATTCCTAACTGAGTTGGTTCAGAGCCGAAACTGATAACCGCAAAAACAAATTGCACGTGATCGAAACGTATATGCCAATGGACTTAGATGAAACTTGAGTTCGACGTTTAATTTCTCAGACAGTTTGTCGCTATAATCAGGGATTTGAAACTCCTCACATAATACTTCTGACAATTCCTACCATCGGAATACAAAGAACGATTGGCACGAAACCAGATAAGTGAAGGACCGTAAGACAAATCAACGGAGTTACGCAAAACCTTTAATTCATAGACTCGTTCAAGAAAGGCACTGACAAATATCTCTTTCGCAGAACTGTCGCAAACAGAAAAATATGTCTTTAATAATACAATCTTTCAAAAAAAAATTCTTGTAGCAGTAGCAAACAATAATTTATTTCTCAAAAACTGAGATACTCTTACTAAGAATTCAAATTTCTTCAACAAAGAAAATCAATATTATGTTATTACATGTTCATATCAATGTATTTAAGTTAAAATAGTTACATCAATTAAAACGTCACTCTCTCTTCGAGTCAGTTTGTTGTAATTTTATGAAAATTGTTATTTTCTTTTGCCAAATTCAACGCATTACATCCTTTCTTTCTTTCTACTCAATATGCAATTTCTTAAATTCCTCAAGATATTTTTTTGGGTTGAAATATTAAACTTGTAATTGTAATTTACTCCATTACTGGACTGCTTTCTTAATGTGTAAGAAATAATTGAGGCGTCTAAATGCAAAGTGCGTTAAGTCCTATAAAACGAGTTTTGAGATAAATGACAAAAATCGTTCGCTGAACTATGAAATCATTTTATGTTCTAAAATGTTGTTAGTTTATATATGTTTAGAAAGTGGAAAGCAGACCTCAGTTGGTTTTACTGTTTATTGAGATGGACTTCAACTGATATTACATGTTCATATCAATGTATTTAAGTTAACATAGTTACATCAATTAAAACGTCACTCTCTCTTCGAGTCAGTTTGTTGTAATTTTATGAAAATTTTTATCAAAAGTCAATCATTTCAAAATCTTACTGAATTGTGTAAATTCTTTGAAACTCTATGTTAACGTTCCTGTCGAAAGAAAAACATTTGGCTCGTCAACTGGAACAGGTGTGATCCAATTCATTCAGCTGACCTGCTCGTTTGTGTGTTCCTATTTATGCTCGTGACTGATGCGTATTTTACTGGTCTATTGTAGTAACAAGGTCTTACACTTATAATATAAAAACATTCAAATATATTTACACTTCTATATGAAAAATAATAAAATGAAGACTATACTGTGTCCAGTATCACCAAATACATTTTGGAAAGAAATACACATACATTTTTTCAATTTGTTAAGTTTTTACTGTGTGGTAGAGACAGTCTCACAAATCTCATAAACGTCTAGACACATTGTTGACGAACATTTTGATACAGTGAGATTGAACATAAGTCTAATTAATAAAATTGTGATTAAATCAGGAGCAAATAAACACATAGGTAAAATTTCTGGTAGAATTCCTAAATGTTCAGTAGCTAGTTTGAGAATACGGAAGGAATTGTATGCTGTACTACTACATCTTAAATTTACTTGAATATGATGTTCATTTAGCAAATATAAAGTAAATTTTGATTTAGGCTCAAGTCAATTAAAAATTGCAGTCAATAAGGTTTTCTTCCAATTTTTTGGTATACCTATATAATTTAGTAAGCGGAGCAATTTTTCAAAATATGTAACACAAAATCTATCGGTTCTGCAGGAAATGAATGTGGTAGGCATAATAAAGGTATTAAGGATAGTTTACGCAGGTTTTTTAATTGGTGGCACAACCTATCAATTCTACATAATTCACTACTGTTTAAATTAATCTATTTCCACTCTTGTACGTGCGGTGGAATTTATCCTACACGTTACATAGCTGGCATTTTAATTTTAAGAGGAATATAAGCAACATCTTCAAATAGTGATTGCCGCCTTGAGTGAAGTTGGTAAGCAACTGAGCTCAGATAAGTATGAATTCTCCACATGCAGGCTTACATATTTAGGACATGTTTTAGACACGATGGACATATTTATAGATAAATTCAAATTGAAGAATATTAGAAATATAACTCCACCGCAAAATGTTAAGTATCAGGTCATTTTGGGGATTCATTAGTCACGATGTATCGCAAATTTTGCTTCTTTATGTAAAAATTTCTACTATACGTAGAGGACTAGGACATCGTGGACTAGTCTACGATATATTAAACATAGAAGCACGACATATGTATATATGTATTACTAATTCAACTTTCCCGTGTCAAATTATACATAGTAACTTTTATTACTACTCCCAGAAATAGCTACTGCATTGTTTAGACGTTACTATAACACAGTTCAAGTAAAATACTAAATGTTATTGTGTCTAACATTAACTACATGCTCATTTAAATACTAACGCCCCTTTCAGTGCTATAAAATGTACCAACGAAGCACATAATTTCAATTTGAACTACGAAAATAAATGATGTCGATCTTGCTTTATGGATATGATAGTTTTTGTATCGTAGGAATACACTTTATAGGAAATTATGCGCAAAAATAGGTACGTGCTACTCAATAGAGTATTCCACTAAAATTAAGATATAAGACACCAAGAAGAAATACGTATGTACCATCTTTGGCAAATTAAATGCGATTTTTTTTTATCGGGGAATGTTGATTTTTTAAATAAAGGCTTTGCTTTAAAGTGAATTTAATTACTCTAAAGAAGTCCATCAAAGCAGTACTCTCTTTTAGAGAAATTAAATTTGCTTCGAAGTATAGCCTTTATTTAGTAAATGGAAATTCGCATTTAATTTGCCAAAGATGGTACATATAATAAGAAAAATACAATAGGATTAAATGGAAGTGATATCCATATTTATATACATATGTACATATAAGAACTCTTACGTAGTTCATAAAAAGGTGATTACTGAATCTAGTTTAATAGGAGTATTAAGTATTCAGTGTAAAACTTTTACAGAGGTCTTTTCTAGTATCATTAAAGTTTTTTATCTTTGTTTGCTATCGTATTCTTGCATTTATAATTTTCTACAATAAATTGTTGACTGCTGTTGTTGACATTTCACAAAATTTATTTTTTTCTTCCTCAAAACTAATATTAACAAATTTTGTAATATAACTTACGTAATAATATAATAAAACGCTATAGATTTACACGCTATTATACAAATTGTAAAATATTATTTAAAAATGTTTTTATGAAATAATATTTTATAATCATTCGTCTTTGTGTTTCCTCCAGCATTCTATGTATATGTATCAATAATTATTATATATATTAATTAAACTTAAAATATAAAATTAAAATAATATACTTTTATATTCCTTTAGCCGTTGGATTATATTGTAACGTTTACGGGGTTTAAATAAATATTCAGGCGATATTTAGTAACAACAACGATTTATTTCTAATTATAATATTAACGTAGTAACAAACAAACAATAACGATTGACTAACACTAAAAGATTATTTATGTCCGCGCACTATTTACTTTTACAATATTTATTTACAATGGTCGAAGTTCGGTAATAGACTGTCCTCTCCGTCCAGCCTCGACCCCCTTTTATATGTCTGGAAGTACCCGAACCTTCTATACTCGAATAATCTAGAACTTTTCTAGAGGTTTTCTAGAATTCGAAGTTCTCTCGAATAAGTCATAGGCGTACGGCCGTAACACTGCCCCCTCCTTAGAGCTGTTCCGTCCCGGAGCAGTACCTCTCTGAAGCTCGTGGTGGTAACGACATTCCGTTCCTCTTCTACACCGCGATGTTTCGAAGAAATAGCAGGACACGGACTTTCTTGTCATTTCAGTTGCGCGTGGATTGTAACAGCATACCAAAACGTCGATACCAGTATATCGGAATAGTTCCTCAATTATGCTTCTTATAATTCGCCAATCCAATCCATCCAACCCGCATCCTAGCTTCGGTATGCTCAGCTTCCTGATGCCCTCTTGTAACAGACGTTCACGCAGGCTCTTCAACGCGTCCCACATCGTTTGGTAAGACGGCTTTCCGTAACTGGCCTCCTTGGTCACCAGGTAAAATAAGGGACGGCCGTTGCCAGTGTGGTATAGTGCTTTGCCAACTTGTGGCCGTTGTTTTCGAAGATCCTCGATTCCTCCAAACTTCTGCCGAAACACTCTAGCTATCCCTTTTCCCATCTTCAGGTCTTCAGCCACGCAGTGAGCTAATGCATGGTCCAGGGGAGCCGCAAACAAGTCTTGTTGGGTTTCTGTTGTGACCCCATGACGAATCTTACGTCCATGTCCATGGTTGGCCATAAATTCCTCGTATGTCATTTCCTCTTTGGGGACGTTACAAATGCGGACACTTTGTTCATTTCGGTCTTGACGATTGTCTCCAAGGAATGGCGCCAGTCGGTTAAAGTGGATCACTCTCGGTTTACCGCTTGGTTTCTTTCTAATGCGATAGATGACATCGTTAATTCTTTTGATCACTTCGTAGGGTCCTTCCCATGATCGCTGGAGCTTCGGGAATAGCCACGTCGTCGCTGGGGTTAAATAACCATACCAGGTCCCCTGGTTGGTATCCGTTTTCGTCCGCTTTGATGTCATAGCGCTCCTTCATTCGATCACTAGCTTCGTGGATACTGCCTCTTACCGCACTATGGATTTCATTCATTCGCTTCCGAAGGTTGGATACATAGTCTTCCCCGACTACTTCTTCATTGGGCTTGAAACCAAATTTCAGGTCACATGGTAGTCGCAGCTCTCGACCAAAAATTACGTTGGCTGGGCTTTGACCAGTGGTTTCGTGGACTGCTGCTCTGTATGCCAAGAGGAACAGATGGAGTTGTTGATCCCAGTCACGTTGGTGGTCGGCCACAGACTTCGACAGATACTTTATAACCGTTCTATTCATGCGTTCTACCATTCCATCAGATTGTGGGTGCAAAGCTGTAGTTCTGGTTTTGTGGACTCCCAGTATTTTACAAACATTTTGGAACACAGCCGATTCAAAATTGCGTCCCTGGTCAGAATGTAGTTCGAGTGGTACACCAAATCGGCAGATGAGTTCTTTAACCAGGGTTTCAGCAACCGTGATAGCTTCCTGATTGGGCAGTGCGTAAGCTTCAACCCACTTGCTAAAGTAGTCCATTGCCACTAGAATAAATTTATTTCCACTTTCCGTATCAGGGAATGGGCCGGCGATGTCTATTGCAATCCTTTCGAATGGACTACCCACATTGTACTGCCTCATTGGTGCCGTTCTTTTACGATGCGGACCATTAGCAGTAGCACAAGTTACACATTTTCTGCACCAATCCTTAACGTCTTCCTTACAATTCATCCAATAGAAACGGTTTCGGATCTTCTCTAGTGTCTTCCGGATTCCCAAGTGTCCTCCTGATGTTCCATCATGCAACAGCTCCAGTATCTCGGGATCCTCCTTTTGGGACGACTAGCTGTAGCTTCCTGTTTGTTCCATCCTCGTCTTCTAACACACGTTTCAGCAGACCATTTTCCAATATCAGAGAGTCCCATTGCGCCCAATATGATTTTACAGTCTGGGTGTACGAAGCAATCCTTTCCCAAGTTGGCTTGGTTCCTGCCACCTTCCATTCCAGCAGGTGCTTCAAATCCTGGTCCGACTCCTGATCAGCTCGAAATTGGTCTTCGTTGCATCGATCATCTACTACCGAAACTCTACAACAAGAAGCCTCCTCCTTTTCTTCGGTGCGGTAGCAATGTGCACAATCCTTGGGACAAGGTCTTCTTGATAACGCGTCTGCATTACGATGGCTGGTTCCTGGTCGATGGACTGCATCAAAATCGTATTCCTGCAATCGTTCAATCCATCTCGCCACTTGCCCCTCTGGGTTTTTGAAGCTTAGCAACCAGGTTAACGCTGCATGATCGGTTCTTAACAAGAACTTCCTCCCGTAGACGTATTTGTGGAAATGCTCGATTGATTTAACCACTGCCAGCAATTCTCTCCTGGTTACGCAATAGTTGCGTTCTGGTTTTGACAGTACCTTGCTGAAGTAGGCAATAACTTTTTCCTCTCCGTCCTGTATTTGAGATAGGACTCCTCCGATACCCACATTGCTTGCATCAGTGTCCAGAATAAAGTTTCCGTCAGGACGTGGGTAGGCCAAAATCGGGGCACAAATCAACGTTTGCTTGAGTTGCTCAAACGCATGCTGACAGTCCTCGTCCCATACAAAATCTCTGCCTTCTTCAGTAAGTCTTGTTAGTGCCTTGGCGATCTTGGCAAACCCTGAGACGAACCGACGGTAATATGTGCAAAGGCCGAGGAAGCTTCGAACTTCGTGCTTATCCTTTGGTACTGGCCAGTTCCTAATGGCTTCTATCTTTTCTGGATCGGCCGATACTCCTTCTTCCGAAACAACATGGCCAAGATAGTTGACTTGCTTCTGGAATAGATTGCATTTCTTCGGGTTCAGCTTTAACTTGGCTTCACGGAGACGTTGGAATACAGCTTCTAAGTTTTTCAGATGAGCATCAAATGACTTCCCAAGAACAATTATGTCATCGAGGTATACGAGGCATATTTCCCACGATAGCCCTCGTAACACATTCTCCATAAGCCTCTCAAATGTTGCTGGAGCATTGCATAACCCGAATGGCATAACGTTGAACTGCCAAAGCCCGGTTCCAATTGTAAATGCAGTCTTTTCTTTGTCTTTGGGCTCTAAGTCTACTTGCCAGTAACCACTTTTTAGATCCAGCGTTGAAAACATTTTGCAACCAACCAACGTGTCCAAAGTATCGTCGATCCGGGGTAAAGGATAACTGTCTTTCTTCGTTACGTTATTGAGGAGTCGATAGTCTACGCAGAATCTGGTACTACCATCCTTCTTCTTTACCAGCACCACTGGGGATGCCCATGGACTCTTTGATGGTTCGATAACGCCATCCCTTTCCATATCTCGGATAATTTGGGCCGCTTCTTCTCTTTTTGCTAACGGTAAGCGTCTGGGTGCTTGACGAATTGGCTTCGCATCTCCTGTGTCTATTCGGTGTCGTACCACATTGGTTCTTCCTTTGGTACCATCTTCGATTTGGAAGATATCTCGATAATTTTCAATTAACGTTCTCACTGCTTGACGTTGTTCGATTGTCAAACCCTCACAGGCCGTCTCAACAAGTTTGTCCAATAATTTTGACGGCTGCCCAGATATGCTAGCCATACTACAGACTCGTTGGGCAATCGAAGAGATGTCTGAGCAGCGTCCCAATGTGGTTCCTCTTTTTATTTTTACCGGATAATCATTAAGATTCATCAGTCGGACTGGAAAATTTGGCTTGGCTTGGATGATCGTCTTTGCGAAGAGTACTCCTTGATGCAGACTATTATTTACTTCTGGTTCTAACAGTACAATTTGGCCTTCAGGAATATTGTCCTCGAGTGTCGCCGATGCAATGGTCTCACTCCTCCCGTCGAGAACTATGTCTTTGACCAAAAACGCACGTGTGGCAATATCTTTACTACGGTTCAGGACAATGTCTTCGCCATTTACAACCAGTATACCTCCTTGAAGGTCCAGTTTGAAGCCAAATTCTGCCATTATATCCATGCCAAGAATTATGTCCTGTTCTATGTTGGCCACCAGTATGCGATACCTGAATTTCGTATCGCCAATTTGGAAGTTGGCAATCGTTTCACCCAGGACGTTGACCGACTCCCCAGTGGCTGTACGTAATGCCATTCTTGTTGGCAGCGTTTCCGTTTTTTCTTTAAGTATCTCTGGACGAATGATGGTCATCGTTGCACCAGTGTCCAGTAACATATCTCGTGTTTGACCATTGACTAATCCGTTTACAAAAAGACTATTGGTTTGGCACTTCATGGATGCGACAGTTACAGATGTTTGGGGGGCGCCGGCAACATGGGTCAACGATTGCCCCTTCACGTTAACCCGTTTTAGTTTTCCGCTTGCTTGGGTGCCCTTCGTGGCTGAGGACAGTGGTTCCTCAAATGTCCAACCTTGCCACAATTCCAGCAACGTCCTGCCTTCCTGGGTTTCAGTGCTTCCAGCACTTGGGTAACGAATTCTTGTACAGGAGATGCTGCCTGCTTTTCCTCTATAAGGTTCTCCACTGTTCGCACTCGGGCATGGCTTCGAACAGATTGCTTGACAGCTTCAAATTCAAGTGCTTGAGATAAGGCTTCGGTTAACGTTTTTGGACGGGCCAGTTTCACTGCTTGCTGGGTTTCCGTATCCCGAAGCCCGTCTAGAAATTTATCCACAGCTAAGCTCTCACTGACTTCGTCAGGAACTGTCGGATATGCGCTCCTGATTAAACGAAATACATCGGCTTCATATTCTTGTAGACTTTCCGTGGGCTTCTGGTAGCGGTTTTTCAATTGGGAGCGGTAAACTTGTTCCATGTGATTGTGCCCGAAACGCATTTCCAACTGCTTCACAAGCTCTGTATAGTTCTGTCGCTCTGTCAAGGGTATGGCTTGCAGCACCCGCAAGGCGTCGCCACGTAGTGTAAGTGATAGAGTGGATGCTTTGGCAGCCTCGCTCCAACCATTAACCAGGGCAGCTGTTTCGACCAGTGTCAAGAATTCCTCCAAAGGTGTTTTGCCATCAAATGTTGGTAGCTTAGTTTGACCATGGGGTATGGGTGCTATTCTATCTTCCTCCCTTCGTATAACGGCTGCTTCCGGTTGGATGAAACTATCACCCCGTGTTACATGTGCTTGACCCAATCTTATTTCAATTCCCTTTATACGCTCGTCCAGTTCTTTCGAGAGTTGTTCTATGTTGCCTGAATTTTCTAGTAACTTTTGATCTATTTCTTCTTTCAAGATTCTGGAATTTTCTAACATTTACTTCTTTAGGTTTTCTCCTATCTCTTCTTTGAAGCTTACCATTTCTTCTTTCAGTCTTCTAGAATTCTCTGCTATCTCTTCTTTCAAACTTCCCACATCTTCTTTGAAGCTTCTAGAATTTTCTACCATTTCTTCTTTCAAGCTTCCCACATCTTCTTTCAAGCTTCCAACATCTTCTTTCAAGCTTCTAGAATTTTCTGCTATTTCTTCCTTCAAGCTTCCCATATCTTCTTTCAGTACTCTCTTTAATTCATTAGTACCGCCATCCACCTCAAATTCGTGATTATCTGGGTCCTCACCATTTTCTTTCATGACTCTCACCAGCCGCTCTTGAAGTTCATTCTTCCTCCCGTTGGTGTCTTCGTCTCTCTCTTCGAGTTCCCGCTTGAGATCCGCCACTTTTAGGTCCTTTAATTTTTTCGTAGCCATTTTTACAAAATATGTCGCGAAATATCGCCAAACCCCACACCTGACACCAGTTGTAACGTTTACGGGGTTTAAATAAATATTCAGGCGATATTTAGTAACAACAACGATTTATTTCTAATTATAATATTAACGTAGTAACAAACAAACAATAACGATTGACTAACACTAAAAGATTATTTATGTCCGCGCACTATTTACTTTTACAATATTTATTTACAATGGTCGAAGTTCGGTAATAGACTGTCCTCTCCGTCCAGCCTCGACCCCCTTTTATATGTCTGGAAGTACCCGAACCTTCTATACTCGAATAATCTAGAACTTTTCTAGAGGTTTTCTAGAATTCGAAGTTCTCTCGAATAAGTCATAGGCGTACGGCCGTAACAATATATACATATTTTTTCCCTATTTCCTTGGTTGTAGCGGCTACTCTTTATAATAAAACTAGTTATATTTTTAACGTTTCGATAAAAATTTTTATTGTCTTCTTCAGAATTACATTTTAGCAGTAATAATCTGTAATTAAAATATTTTTTGTGTTAACATCAGTGAACAATAAATGTGAAAAAATTAGTTTTATACCTTATTTTTTTATAATTTAATCCATTAATTTTTTTTATATATCGTCCAATTAATATCTATATTTTCTGACCTTTATGTACTTATCTTTTAATTCCTGATTTATTTCCCCTTGTAGGTCAATAAAACAACACATAATTAAAAACCAATTTATTCCATAACATATAATATGTTTTCGTTAAATAACTTCTTCAGTGGAAGAAATTGACATTTAATATGTGTCAAATTACTAATAATATAGGTATATATAATATATATACCTATATTATTAGTAATTTGACACATATTAAATGTCAATTTATATTATAAATTGCCATGCCTATCAATAAAATTATCTAAAATACAAAGAATTCATTGATATATCGAATTTTAATTATATTCTCAAGTAATAATTATGGATATATTGATTTAATACAACTATAAAAATTGAATTATTCGTATATAAATCTACTTTTTGTCAAGCTGTAACAATTCTGTTCAAGGACTATGGAAAAACATGGCAAACATAATTATTACTTCTTCTTCTTTCTTTGTTTTTTAGATAATTTTGTTGATAGGCATGGCAATTTATATTTATATTATTAGTAATTTTACACATATTAAATGTCAATTTCTTCCACTGAAGAAGTTATTAAACGAAAACATATTATTATATGTTATGGAATAAATTGGTATTTAATTATTTCTTGTTTTATTGACCTACAAGTGGAAGTAAATCAGGAATTAAAAGATATCGTCCAATAACACAATTAAGCTGACAATACGTTTAGAACACTTTAAAAACATTTTTTATGTATTTGCGACGTTTTCATTTGATATGAGATTTTTGAATCTGATACCTATTCTATTTCGTCCACATACAAGTTTAGTTTTAGAGTTTTTCCTCACTAGAACTAAACTGACAAATCATTAGTTGCCTCTGGTTTTAGATTTAAAAAATCGCTAAATGATCAATTTGCCATTACTTGCTATAAAATATAAACTTTTGAAGAAAAGTGTCAAAACATATCTAGTGCATACATAGACAATTTAGTATTAAGTCACATGTTTGACAGTCACGACCTACGCTTTATTAATGTTCAAATATTAAGTTTCGTTATTGTAAAGTAAAATAATAAAATATCTCAAAACCTGTTAGATTTGGGTATAGATAATTCCAGTATCAATTAAATGAAAATGAATATAGGAATTGAAATCTGCTATAATATTCAGGGTGTTGTATTTGAAATAAGCGAATTATAATTGTTTGAAATTGTAAGAAATAAGCGGTATGTGGAAAACGCACTGTATAAAAAATTTAACATTTTAAAGGACGAGAGACTTTAGCCTTGCAATTTGCCATGTCAAATTTTAAGTCAGTAGTGTTTTTGTTTGCAGCAATATCGTGATTTATTTGGAACTATTTTTCTAGAAAAATTGAAAAAATTGAAATATCTCAAAAACTATTAATTTTTGGTATAGGACATGGTACAGGAAATTTGCTCAAAATTTGATAGAGAAGTCAAAAATAAAATAAAAAATACCATGTTCTATTCAAAATAAGCCAGTTTGTATGTTTTAGGTCATTCCCGAAACTATTATATTTAAATCAGCATTATCGATAATGTAATCTGATAAAATTTGACATTTCGCTTCTAATCAAAACTCTTCGCGCCAAATCCGGTATATGTATTTTCTTTTTTGAATTGTTTGTTTCTTTAGTATGTGGCTAATAAATTTCTATTATTATGGTACCGCAACTATGGATGGACGTTACTCTGTTGTTTTCGCTTAAGGAAGCTCTGGTGGAGGTAATGGAGGAGAGCACGGTGCGGGGTCTGCAGTTCGCCGACATATATTTCAGTCAAGGAGTAATATTGGTGGAGTGTGAGACTGAACAAACAAATAACTGGCTTGAGCTGGTAGCAGTCTGTCCTCCGTCGTGGAAAGGATCGAAATTAGTGATGAATAGAGGAAATGATCTCCCTAAACCCCACGTTATAACGGTATTCCTAGCGAGAAGCAAGGGTCAGGAAGCAGATAAACTACTCAAACTGGTTGGTGTTCAGAACCCGAAACTCCAGACAGACCTCTAGAAGATCATAAACGCCACAGAAAAAGGGCACGGCCAACTTCTCACTAGTTGGTTTGACTCCAAATCATGTAGGGCGATTTCACCATTCATTATAGGTTTGGTATAATCCCCGTGTCGGGGCTCAAGTTGTGCCAGGAAAAACCAGAGACGGAAGAGAGTACCTCTTACACCATACTGGAGCAACAGTCGACGAGCGAGCAAAGCTCATCCGCCTCTCGTGCTACACTTGACGACATCAGCCTAGTTGACGTCAGGATCGAGTCCGAATCGGAAGGAGAAGACACTCAAACACCGCAGTCACTTACGAGGGAGCGTTTTTATATTCACGGAATGAGCGGGTTGAAGGGGGTGATTAGGCGCATTGGGGGCGCGGCCTGTGCAGCGACTCATAATTAGTATAAATACAAAGTTTCATTGTTATTAGACAGTTAGTTCCGAATGCGAAGACCTACAGATAAGGCTCCAATGCCTCTGATCCTAGTAAAGATCAGCAAAGAGCAGAAGCACATTTATCATCTGAAGGAGGTTCTGTCTATCGATGTGTCTGTTGAAACTTTGAAATCTAACCCGACTGTGGGTCAGTGCTTCCGATGTCAAAGGTTCGGGCACGCCCAGTCGAGGTGTACTGCTCCCAGAAAATGTGTGGCCTGTGCTGGAGATCATGAATCCGCTTCCTGCCCAAGACCAAAACAGGAGAAGGCCACGCGTGCTAACTGCGGCGACGAACACCCCGCAAACTACCCTGGATGCGCCCGTTTTCCAAAAATAAAAACTCAGACGCCCAGGCCTAAACCTGCTAATGTCCAGCAGGCTCAGTCTGTCTCTGGCCGATCCTATTCGCAAGCCCTTTCGGGCTCTTCTCAGGATGGGACACAGTCGAGAGCCCCAAATACACCTAGGGTCAAGTTTTCCTCGGGCGGCCGAAGTGGCGCACCAAAAACTCGTTCTGACTCTAACACCACCAAATCGTCTGTTGACCTGTCTGGAAACGCCAAAGTAGCGATACTGCTGGACGCTTTCCAGACATTGTTTACTCAAATTGAGATGGTATCAAAGGTGCTCCACCAAGTCTTCCCGAGAGAAACACAAACTCAACGACCATGAATCTGATCTCAGACAATCAAATTCCCGCAACTATCATCTCGGCGTGGAACGCTAATGGGGTTCTCGACAAGCGTAATGAGCTTTCGATCTTCCTTACTGAGAATAACATCCATATCATGTTGATAGGTGAAACTTGGCTCAGGCCAGGGAACAGATTGTGTATTCCAAATTTTAACACCTATCGGGCCGATCGCTTGACGGGCAGAAATAGCGGCGTTGCTATCCTTGTAAAGAAGGACTTACACAACCGCTCAAAATCCTGCTCTGGGACAGGAGAAGGGCCAAAAAACGTGCCCAACGCACCGGTTATCCTGCAGATATATCCATTGCAAATGCTCTTTCCAAAAAGCTGAGAGATGCTCTGCGAGAACACGCCGAGGCCAGATGGTGGAATAGGATCTCCACCCTATCACAGGAAGACGGCTCGCTGTGGAAGCTCATCAAGACCCTGAAAAGAAATAAAAACAAAACTGAGGGCATCAAGCCGATGCAAGGACCTGGCGGCGTGACATACCTCCCCTCAGAGAAGGCCGAAATACTAGCTGACCATCTGCAGTCGGTACATGAAACCGGACATGACGACGACTCCTCAGACGAGGAATTGGAAAATCAGGTCGAGGAATCTCTGGAAGTCCTACCCAACATGGAGGAGGAAGATCTTGCCCCTACCTCCTCGAGGAGATTACTCAAATTATTAAGACTCTAAAAAATGGTAAAGCCCCTGGAAGGGACTCCATAACCAATATGGCCCTTAAGCAGCTCCCTGTCAATATACTTACTGATCTGGTCCAAATCACCAACGCCGTCTTGCGTCTGGGATATTTCCCGCAGATGTGGAAACATGCTGTTGTGGTATCCATTCTAAAACCCAACAAAGATCCATTGTTCCCACAAAACTATAGGCCCATTTCACTAATATCATGCCTCGCTAAAGTGGTGGAAGCAGTTATCTTGGCCCGACTCAAGGAGGAATTCTTTCTAAAGGAGCTCGTTCAGAACGAACAGTTCGGCTTCCGCGAAGCTCACTCGACGGAACTTCAACTCTTCCGCCTGACGGAAGCAATCAGAGATTCCCTTGAGTAACGAAGAACATTGGGCGCGGTCTTCCTCGACATTGCGAGAGCATTTGACACCGTTTGGCATGGGGGCTTGCTTCATAAAATGTTAATGAAGGGTATTAACCCAAACTTAATAAGGAGGATCGAATCTTACCTCGATAGTAGGACTTTTTCTGCACGTCATGGGGACAGTCTCTCTTCTAGTAGACCTATAGCGGCGGGTGTGCCGCAGGGTTCCCTCCTCGCACCCAGCTTATTTATCATATACATGTCAGACATGCCGGAATCGCTCGGGGTTGACCTGGCGATATACGCCGATGACACGGCTTTGTACACCTCAGATAGGGACGAGAACATCTTGTGCCGCAGACTCCAGCAGTCGCTGGACAAAATACTAGCCTGGTCTTCCAGGTGGCGTCTGAAAATAAACGAATCAAAGTGTGTAGCAGTTCGATTTACAAATAGGCTACGACCTCCACCCGAAAATATTTTCGTAGATGACTTCAGACTACCCTGGAGCCCTTCGGTCCTCTATCTGGGAGTCATTTTGGATTCACGCCTTACGCTACGTCTGCATGTATCTAGAATCGTGGAGAAATTCGATGCGGCAAAAAATTTCCTGTATCCGCTGCTTTGTTCCAGAAGTAGTCTGTCTCTGAAAATCAAGGTTCTTATATACTACACGTTTCTTCGACCAATTGTTAGTTACGCTGCCCTACCTATTTCAAGCATGGCGAAGACGCACCTCAAAAGGCTGGAGACACTTCAAAATCGGGTTCTGAGACTGATAACTGGGGCACCATGGTTTGTCCGAAACATACAACTCCGTGAAGATCTGGGGGTCTCAACTATGAAACAGCACCTGACAAGCCTAGCAGCGAAGACCAAAGAGAGAATTGCGAGATCAGACAATCCGCTGCTGAGCAGGCTCATCGAACTCGACCTAGATAGGGTGATGGTTAGAAGAGCCCTAGCCATCGAAGATGAAGATCTCGCCTAGGAGGACCATGTGACTCAGAAACTCGGTCTCATATGGACAGCGACGACCCTTCCCTATTACAACCATCCACCCTAGAGGAGGCTTTCCAAGACGAATACAGGGCTTAAGAATCACTGTTCGGCCATAGAAAAGCGAAAGAACATCACAGTAGACAGTTAGTATTCCGAGTCCGACTGTCGTTCGTGCTGGTCGCACTTTTGCCGTGCTCTGTCACGGTCCATCTTATCAATTTTTATTATTATCTTCTTCCGATTGGCATCATAATGATCAAGAAACGCCTCTGTGCGCTTCTAAGAACACTTCTGAAATTATTTCAACGATTTCTTACAACGAAAACATCATAATCAAGGCGATTAGAAAAACTTACATCGATAAGAACAATTTTGTGCCCCGCCTAGGCCACTTCGGGCCTAATTAGGGGCCTAATTAAGGCCAATCAGCGGAGACATTCAGCTCTCCCCACTTCACATCGACCAGCAGTGACGTCCATCCCATCCGTCCTCTCATCTGACGTCCCAGCGCCAGTCAATCGGCTGATAAGTTGCTGGAAACTTAATTTTTCACGACATTCTAATTTCTTTAATTAGAATAACGAGCTACTGACACGCTGAAACTTCTTCTTTCAGCTATTCTTAAGAAGACAATAACGTAGTTAATACGTTCTTCAGTCATTTTTTCACGGCTTGAGGTTCGAAGTAGGGTAAACATTTCACTTTTGTGAAAAATTTTTACGGACTCAGAAGTACGACGAATATATTGTTCCGCCTTGTCTGGCAGTCGGTCGGTCGGCATCGTTGGGAACCAGCGTTAGCATTGGGTGGGCATAAGGCCCCGCCCCGCTACCTGAGTTCCCAAAAAGACAGACCTGCGCTAGTTCTCGCATTTTTTATACCATTTTTTACGCGCATTTCTTTTATCGATTTTATATTGCGAAAAACATCTGTGTCTGCATATTCCGGCCGATTTTATACATGTATTTATTGAATTTAAAAATATTTTACGCCAGAATACATTAAATAAAATCTCGTTTTCGCACGTTAGCGAATAAAATCCTATCGGATTTACTTTCGAAATACAGTTTCAATCATTCTGATTATTTTAAAAGAGGCGGGAGATATAGTAGAAAGTAAAACTACTGTTTCTAAACATATTTTTTTATTTTAAATCTGTTTGTCGCCGTCCTTCTACATTTTTAATTATTTACCAGACTTTTTCGGTCTTTTTAAATTATAAATTTGTATTCGTCTGTTTTATGTTTACATTTCTTGTTTTTGACAATTGAACTAAAATTAGATAACCTGTTTTTTGAATATTACGACGTGGTCGCTGCGGCCTTCGCTGCATTTACCTTGGAACGTATAGTGTTAAATAAAGACCTCTGTTATCTTTCGGTCCTGCCAGATACCGGGCTGTCGCCCGATTGAGTTCTTCTCGTTTTTTGCCAATCACATTCTCAATTTTCCTGCAGGATGTACCGAACACCTCCCAAATCTGCGCCTTCTTATTCTTCCCTCTTGCTTCCGGCTTCACCTGAAACAGAAACGCAGACGGATCTAGATAGGACGGTAGTCCCTACAAATGAAGAAACAAGCAATATGAAGAAACAAGAAGAACTCTCTGAATGAACTTTAGAAATTAAAAATAATAATAATAATAATAATAATAATATTTATTAATTCCTACAACGATGACTCTAACGCAGATAAATCTAAAGATCATGCAAAACGAAAAATAATGAAAAACAACACTCCCAAGACGAATAAACATTCATGAGACTTTATGCTCAAATTAGAAATTCTTCAATAGAGAAATCAATTCAATAGAGAAATCTTCAAGCTCTGCTGGAGAAAAGGAAATCTTTAAGAATATCTAGTAGGAATTTAAACAACGAATTTTCTTCCGACGATGAGGGCTCCGGGTTGAGAGCCCTCATCGTCGGAAGAAAGTCTCCGCTAAACATGGACACATCTTTCTGTTCGACATCCTCCTTAATAAATACTGTCCGTAAAAACTTGGGTAGGAAACGCAAAGGCAGTTTTTCGCCCACATCTTCACCAGCTAGGAGAATTAGAGTCCAAGCCCAAGTCCATGCCTCCAACGAGGAAAAATCTCTTCCTCAAAAACCACTCTCGACAAAAACCCCTTTCATGCGGGAAAACTCTAAAATTCCTGGGCCCACTGTTGACCTCGATAAAATCGATAGCATCCCTTTCAAGCTAAGCGACAGATGGAGAGACGAAGCGAGCTCTGCCTCGCGGAGATTTCCCCCACTTCCGCGCCGTCATGCGGAAGAATCCGCTCCTCAGCGCCCTTCCACCATATCTTCTGAAAAAAGGGACAACCAACCAACATCTGCTGCGGAACCTGAAAAAATCCCTCCATTGGTGCTCAGGAACAAATCTATATGGGCTAAAGTCAGCTTGGAGATCAAGAGACGTGGTACACAATTTACGAAGGCGCAAAACATACAGGACGGTATTCGCATACTTCCAACCACCGTCGCGGATCATAGGGTCTTGACAAAGTTCTTCTCAAATTATAAGATTCCTTTTCATACCTACCAGCTCCCGTCAGTAAAGCTTCTGAATGTTGTTTTTAGGGATGTTCCCGTCGAGATCGATGAAAAGGAAAGGGCGAGACGCTGATTAGAGAGACTTGAATCTTATGTTTCCCGACGATGCTCCGGCTCTGGCGGTCGGAGATTTCAACTCAAAGCTCGGCTCGTGGGGGTGCAGAAGTACCAACGGCTATGGTAGGGGCCTATATAATCATCCCTCCTCCATTCCAGTTTCTGTTCACCCCCCGAACGAACCGACGTTCTTCCGCCCCGGCGTCAGGCCGGACATCCTCGATATTGTTATCACGAGAAACATTCCGTTTCACATCAACGTGGCGGCACTTTCGGAACTCTCCTCCGATCACGACCCGATTCTCGTTTCCTTTGGGGCGTTGATTGGGACCACCGAGGCGGCCTCTATCCGCAAGGTAGACTGGAAATTATTCGACTCCACTCTAAAATCCAGCTCACTGCTTACGATCGATAACATCTACGACACCAATTCGTTGGATCTGGCAGCTGAAAATCTTACGAAAGGCATCTCTCAATGCATTGAGAATTCATCTTCCCTGGTCGAGTCAAGGTCCGACAAATGGCTCCCTCCTCCGCTTAGACAGCTCCTGCGAGATAGGAGAAGAGCAAAAAAGACGGCCCAACATACAGCCCATCCGGCTGACATCGCTACTGCCAATGCTTTATCTAAAAAATTGAAAGAAGAACTTAGGGATTTTAGGGAAAACAAATGGTGGGAAAAGGTCTCATCGCTCACCACTCAAGACGGCTCGTTATGGAAGATGGCCAGAGCCTTTAAACTCAATAAGCGTAAGAACGAGGGAATTAAACCTATGCAAGGCCCAAATGGTATCACCTATGACTCAAATGTGAAAGCCGAAATCTTAGCCGAACACCTTCAGTCGATACACGAATCCACCACTGAGGACGACTCTGACGAAGAACTTGAGAACCAAGTAGAATCAACCTGCGAGACTCTCTCTGGATTGCAGGGAGAGGACCTCCCACTTACCAACATCGACGAGGTCGAGAGAGTCATCAAATCTCTCAAACCGGGTAAAGCCCCTGGCTATGATCATATAACCAACACCGCGTTAAAGAAGCTACCCGTCAACTTCCTACTCGATCTCGTCTCAATTGTCAATTCTGTCCTCAAACTGGGCCATTTTCCTTTGGTCTGGAAACACAGTATCGTTGTCTCGATCCTCAAACCGGGCAAGGATTAGCTATTCCCTCAGAGCTATCGTCTCATCTCGCTCATATCCTGCTTGGCGAAAGTGGTGGAAGCAATAGTCCTTGCTAGACTGAAGGAGAAATTGTTCGTTAACAACATAATTCAGGACGAGCAATTTGGATTTCGGGAGGGCCACTCCACCGAGTTTCAGTTGCTTCGATTAACTGAGGCTATCCGCAACGCACTTGTGACAAAGGAGACCCTCGGTGCTGTCTTCTTACATATAGCGAGGGCTTTCGACACCGTCTGGCACAGGGGCCTAATCTATAAACTCGTTACCAATGGCGTTAATCCACACCTTGGAAGAACTTTTTCTGCCCGACATGGTACCCACCTCTCTTCAAGGCGACCCATCGCTGCTGGTGTTCCGCAGGGCTCGCTTCTGGCCCCGTTTCTTTTTATCATCTATATGTCGGACATTCCTAAGGCGGAAGCTACCCATCTGGCAATCTACGCCGACGACACCGCCCTTTACACGGTGTCGACCGACGAGAATCTTCTCAGGTACAGACCCCAACACCATCTGGATGATGTTCTCTCTTGGGCCTGCAAGTGGAGACTGAAAATCAACAAGTCTAAATGCGTCGCTATTCGTTTTACGAGAGAAGAGACTCCGCCCTCCACCGGACAATATCATTGTCGACGATTTCAGGCTCCCTTGGAGCCCTTCCGTCCTGTACCTGGGAATGAGACTCGATTCGCGTCTGACCTTGAGCCTGCATGTCAATCAAACGATTGAAAAATTCAGTGCGGCCAGAAGTTGAGTGTATCCCCTGTTTTGTGCAGAAGTGCAGCTTTCGCTCAGAATTAAGCTCCTAATTTATTATTCTTTTTTACGACCAATTATCACCTACGGGGCGTTGCCGTGGTCGAGTGTGACCAAGACTCATTTTAAGAAACTGGAGACCCTACAGAATAAAGTCCTCAGACTCATTACCGGGGCGCCTTGGTTTGTCAGAAATCAACAACTCCGTGACGACCTAGGAGTCCAATCGCTACAGGAATTCGTGATGGCCCTGGCAACCAAGACGCTCCAGAGGGTTGAAAGATCCGACAACCCGCTCATCAGCCGGCTCGCGGCCCTCGACCCCGACAGACCGCCACCCAGATTGAGGATACGGAGGGTTCTGGCAATCGACGAGTAACAACAACTTTTCATCTCTCTCTACCAACCTACACAATCCAGTCACTAGACAGCGAAGTTATCTTATAATACAACATTCTCTGCCCTAAAAAGGGCACTCACAGATTAATAAAGGGCTTAGGAACCATGGTTCGGCCTTAGCAACAAGAAGAAAGACCACAGTAGACAGTTAGTCTTTGAGCTATCGTCAACCAAGTAACATAATCAGGAGTGAAAAGTGAAATATGGAAAAAAACGAATATCGTGCCGTTATAAAGTTCCTTACCAGGCAAGGAAAAATCAGTCGCGACCATAATGAATGAGATGTCATTGGTTTACGGCGACTCTTGTCCAGGAAAAACCATGGTGTACAAGTGGCATAGTTTATTTAAACAAGGAAGGGAATCTCTTGAAGACGACCCGAGGCCGGGCAGGAGCATTGAGGTGACCACGCCAGCACTTATCCAAAAAGTTGAAAAAATTGTACTCGAAGATGCTCGACTAAAGAAACAACTCGCAGAAATGGTTGGAGTATCCGATACAACAATTTTTAGAATCCTACACGATCATCTCGGCATGTCTAAGGTCAGCGCAAGATGGGTGCCGAGAATGCTCACGCCGCCGCAAAAACAACAGCGCGTAGAGTGTTCGCGTGCATTTTTGGACCTCTGTAATGAAGACAAGGGTGGTGTATTGAGTAGAATTGTTACTGGAGACGAAAAAAGAGCTGCGGGGTAAAAAATTTACTGCCGATGATGAAGTCAAGTTTCGGCGTATTTTGCAGATAAAGAGAAATCATTTTTTTATGAGGGTATAAATAAATTAATTGAAAAAGAAAAATAATTTGGTGTTTTTATTTCCACCCCTTATCCCCCACTCCGCGAATATAAAAACGCTCCCTCGTACATAACTGAAGACACTTGGCCCTCCATTCACCTAGCCGCTTTCACCAGCTTAATGCAAATCAACTTGCAGCATGCGAGCGGAGCCTTTGCTGTGTCTGCAAGAATGGCGCAAAACACAACCTGGGACTTATAATGATTCAAGAACCTTGGATCAATCGATGGCAAATTAAAGGTCTGTATGTAAATACTCACAGGTTACATGGAATCTGCGCTTTACTAGATATTTCAGGTGCGTTTGATAACACGTCACGTGACTTTTTATTTAACGAGCACTGGAAACAAGGGGACTGAATAAAACAGTAACACGATGAATAAGTGAGGTGCTCTCCGCAAGGACAGCTGAAAAGATAGTAGGCGAACAGATTATTGAAATCAGAACCACTCGTGGAACACCTCAAGGCGACGCCTGCTCGTCTCATGCGGAACCCGGTAGCCAATCAACTGCTCTACAGGCTGACAGCTTTCGGCGTCCACTATATAGTATACGAAGGTGACATTGTAGTAATAGCAAAGGGCAAGTTTGTGGGGATTCGCTGTGACCTAATACAAATAAGCTTTGACATCACAAATGAATGGCGTCAATCAGTAGGGCTAAGCATCAACTCAGCGAAAATCACAATTGTACCTTTCACTAGGAGGAAAATTTTGACCATGAAAGACATCCACTTGGATGCAAGTGATTGAATGCAAGTCAGAAGTTAAATATCTAGGAATAACACTAGACACAAAACAACTGTGGAGCAGACATATCGAACTGAGCATGAATAAGGCAACAACTTAAAAATACGGCGAACCCTAGCAGGTAAAACGTGGGATTGCAACCCAAATATACTGCGATGGCTGTATATCAGTATAATACGACCTACAGTAACATACGGGGCTGTAACTTGGTTCCAGAAGGTCACACAAGTCACAACCAGGAATGTCCTTGATAAGCAACGGCTAGCATGCGTATGGATCGCCGGAGCTATGAGAACATGCCCAACAGTGGCCTTCGAGGTAACTCTACATCTCACACCCCTACACATATGTATAATGGTAAAGGAAGTGGCGCTTGCAGCATTGCACAGACTGCCCATGGCGGTAACTGGAAGCGGTGCCACTCCTTACCAGAGAACTTGGACATGTTAAGCGGGGCTCTCCCCACTTCTAAGTCTCCCGCACGATGAAATGGTAGAAGAAGTAAGGTATATAACGAGGAGCAGAAGACAACAACATCAGTCTTTAGAAACCTGTTGAAGAAGCTGACAGCATGGTCAGCAAAACGTTAAGTGTAAATTTATCTACGCAAGAGCACCCAGCAAAAACTTTAACGCAGTAAGCGACTATCGTGGACACCTACGTCAACTGTAGGTAGATACATACATATCCGACATTTTGTGCTTTCGGTGAAATGGTTAGAAAAATGCCAATACAGGTACAGTTTGTGTATTAAGTAAAATTTTTCCCTTTGAAGAGCTTATCAAACTGTCTTTCGCTTATGCCCGTTCGGTCGTTTTCGTAAATGTCCCTTAAGATGTATACTTGGGTATTCAGAATATCTCTTCGGCGTTAGCGGAAAAAAGTTTGATGTGCTCTTCAAAGAAGACGACATTACTTAATACACAAACTGTACATACATATGTATCCGCTGTTATACGCTTTCTGAGTTGAAACCGCAATAGTTGCTATCAGAAACATTTACCATATCTATCCAAATACATTAGATGTCCGTAAATGTCAAAGGTGGTCTTCTAAGGTCAGATTCGATAATTTTGATTTTCCAGACACGTATAGATGAGGCAGACGAACAACTTTATGCAGTGATGTGTTCAGGATGGAAGTGAAACCAAATCCATATCTGACATGGGAATTGTTAAACGCTCTTGACCGATCCTGCTCAATGCAAGAACATTTGAAGCAGATTCGTAAATTAAGCAGAGAAAGCGAGAGTTCCATTAATCTGACCTAAAAAAAGCTAACCGATCAACGTCATACTAATAATAATCTTTATTGCTGTTGTCAAAAATTCAAAAAGCATAAAGTAAATATAAGTAAAGTAAAATTTGCAGTAAATGACACCACAGATGCATTAAGAGACAAAAATATGTGAGGCATGGCAAACAAGAAAACACACACACACAAACATAAACTATATGCATGTGTATATAAAAGGCCTTGTCCTGACTGATACATTATCGTTTAGCCCAAATCACTAAGGTAGAAATTTGAAATTTGAAGACGAGATTCTTTGAAATGAAAAGTGGTGGCAACATTTATATGAAAATAACGTTTTTATGGTCACATTTTTTTGAAAGTTGATACTACGTACTAATATACTTTGGCGCAATTCATGAAACGTGTATATCGGTGTTTTTTAAATTCACCTACTAAGCAAGTAAAGCGGGGTGAAAGAGGGTAGCAAAGTTTGTATAATAAATAATATTTCTATGTTCAAATATACTTCAAATTTGGTACTCTTTGTCACAACTAAGAAGCACGTGGTTCCGCGTTTTTTTTTTAAATTAAACCCCTAGGGAGAAAGGGGCTGGCACGGTTTCTATAAAAAATAATGCTCATTATGGTGAAATGTACATACTTGAAACCTGGCATTCATGTTCTTTGGCACAATTAACGAGACCCATGTTTCGGCGTCTCTTTTAATTGAATCCGTAATGAGGTGAAGGTGGGTGTTTTTTGTTAAAGTAAAGTCCTAACTAAGTGGAAAGGCGTGACAAAGCTTATGTATGAAAAAATTTAAAAAATGTATATTGTTATGGTCAAGTTTATTTCAAATTTACTAGTAATGCTCTCTGACGAAATTAATGAAACAAGTTCTTCGGCGTTTTTTTTTAATTCAGCCCCCAAGAAGCGAAAGAGGATGGCAAAGTGTATATGGGAAATAATGTACTTGAAACTTGGTATCAATGCTCTTTGACACAAATAATGAAACCCGTTTTTCGGCGTTTCAAAATTCTACTGCTGGAAAAAGTAGCGAAGTTACTTACTTTTGTAGTGAACACAGTTTATACAGTTTGTTAATTTATACAGCGTTAGTAAAAAGTCCCGGAACGGTCGAATAACTTTGTTATTTGAAAATTATGATTTCTGAAATTTGGTATGGGGGTATAGTTAATATAAATGCATTTTATGCAATACAGTTTATATTTTTTTCACTTCCGGTTTAATCGGCAATACGTCCAACTTTTTTTTTAAACGGAACGCCCAGATTTTTTAACACTTTTGAATGCAAAATAAAAAACTACGTTCAGGAAGTATTAAGATGTTTATTTTTATTCACAAGAAAACAGTTAAAAAATTAATGTCCTAATACAGAAAAAACAAGGTACCTTTGAAAAAAGTTGTTGTTTAGTGTTTGCATTCTTTTTGCCATCACATTTGACAATTTTAAAAGCGTTTTAACTTTTGCATCGCTATAAATTTACTTATTTTAGACATTGACACATTTGAAAATTCAGTAAGTAAAAGTTACTGAAACAGAACGAATTGAGATATTAATGATGGGTGGGTACGGTGATCGTCAACGTTCTTTTGAAGAGGTTCGTATTTTGTTTAATACTGTTTATCAGGATCGTCACATTAGTAAAAGTACGGTATGCCAAACAATTCAAAAGTTTGAAGTCTTTCGTCAGGTGAAGGATTTACCTAGAAGGGAACGTCCATTAACAGCAAGAGATGAAGAATCTAGTTTGAATGTGTTACTTACAGTGGAAGAAAATCATCACGTGTCCACAACAGAATTAGGTCAAATTCATGAGATTTCTCAAAAATCTGCTCATAAGATTCTTAAATCAGCAAGAATGAAAGTCTATAAAATGTATCCCGTCCATGAGTTAACTGAAGATGATCCAGATCGTAGACCACATTTTTGCGAAACAATGACGGAATTGATCGAGCAGCAGCCTAATGTTTTAGATCACATCATTTTTTTTCAGATGAGGCAACGTTTTGTCTCAACGGCACTGTGAACAGACATAATTGTCGCTACTGGTCAATTGAAAATCCGCATTGGATTGAAGAAGTCCATACACAGCATCCTCAAAAGGTGAATGTCTAGGCTGATCTTGTTGGAAACAACATCATAGGACCATTTTTTATAAGAGGAAATTTAACTGGCAACGTCTACTTAAATTTATTGCGAGATGAGGTTGTTCCAGCACTTGCGGCCCTCTTTCCAAATGCAAACATAGGTGATTTTTGGTTTCACCAAATGGACATTTTCCTCCCCCATTTCGACAAGATGGAGATTATTTGAATGAAATTTTTCCGGAATGTTGGATCCGACGTAGAGGAGCAATCGAATGGCCAGCACGTTCGCCAGATCTCTCGCCATTAATTTTTTTCTTTTGGAGGCCCTTGAAATGTCAAGTGTACAAAAATCGTCCCCGTAATCTTGAACAATTGGAAGAGAGAATAGTTCAAGAAGCCAATCGCATCACTCCAGAACAAATACAAAATTCAACAAGAAATTTTACTGACCGTTTACATTTTTGTCAAATTGTAAATGGAGAGCATTTTGAACAATTATTGTAATCGCAACCTGAATAGACAGGTATCTTGATTTTTCTGTATTAGGACACTTTTTTAATTTTTTAACTATTTTCTTGTGAATAAAAATAAACATCTTAATACTTCCTGAACGTAGTTTTTTATTTTGCATGCAAAAGTGTTAAAAAATCTGGGCGTTCCGTTAAGAAAAAAAGTTGGACGTATTGCCGATTAAACCGGAAGTGAAAAAAATATAAACTGTATTGCATAAAATGCATTTATATTAACTATACCCCCATACCAAATTTCAGAAATCATAATTTTCAAATAACAAAGTTATTCGACCGTTCCGGGACTTTTTACTAACGCTGTATATGAACAATGTACGTGAAAACATATAAATTTGATTAAAATGAAAAAGCTGAAGCAGAACAGCTAGTGTTCTGTACATCATTTCATCTGTACATTATTTCAGTATTGAAATGAAGTTTGTTATTTTTGAACCATATAGTAATATTTATTAGAACAAAATTCAATTGAATTTCAACAAAGAGCATATGAGGGCCTAATATTAAACCACTGGTATCACCAGCATACATATGTAGATATATTGTTACTATTGAGAAATTTGCGACGTCATTCATAAATCAAGAAAGAGCCCTGGGATTGCTTTCAGCTGGCAAACTCGAAGACCTTATAGTGATAATTGAATTTTTTAATTTATAATTAATCTCTATAACACTATTTCGCAAATACGATTCAAACCAGCAGACGACTACACTTCCAATATTATGCCCTTTCCAATTTTGCAAGTAAGAAATCGTGGTAGATGCATTCAAAAGTTTGACTTAAATCACAAAAAAATACCTGGCACTGAAAACTTGTTAGAATCCAAATCACTAATTAGGTACCAATTCATAACATAACATGCAACTCATTGCTTCAACGGCACATTACAGAAGTACTTTTTCATAGCTTGATCATTAGAGATGAACAAATGGTCTTTTGTAATATATATTTATCGACAAACAACTGAAAAGACTCTCCTCCTTTCAAGAATAAATCGCCACGATATATTTCTAGGCAGGTCTACATCCAAAAAAGGCGCTTTTATGTGTTTGGAGGATTATTTCACCCAAAATTGCAAACAAAGATAATAAAGATAATTATTTACAAGTAAACAAATCACTTATACGACTTCAAGGTGCATAATGAGTTAATATATAGTAAACAAATTGACGTGCGTAGAAACGACACTACTTTCTGATCCTCCTAATAAATCATCTGAATTAGAGTTCACGTTATATTACAAAATATATAGCCCATACTTTTACCACACTGTTGTAATCCCAATATATAAGACAGAAAGCTTTTTTACTAAATGATAATATGTGAATAATTGATTAGTTCTTTTTAAAAAATGTTTTGCATATCAGATAAAATCCATTTACTTTACATGCGAATAATTTTCAGAAAGCCTGCAAACTTAGTATGATGTAGAATTTCTGATTTACAATTAGCAGGCAATATAGAATCTCGGCTGTTTATGTATATTTGCACGTTCGAAAAAATAATAGCATTAGTAACATATGCTTTTTAAAATTGAAACGTAGTATAGTGCATGTGCTTTATTCTACCCTAGAAATATTAGGTGTAGTATGAGCTGTTAAAAATAAACACACCAAATGCTATTGGGCTATTTCAAAAAAGCACCTATCAATTTCCAAGGTTTATCAGCCCCTCGACACTACACACAATTAGATTTCTTAATTTAAAATAAATCCGTCCTTACACACATACATTATATCGTACGTTGTACCAAACCCGATGTTTTACTAATTGGAATCATCGATTACACAATCGGTGCTCAATGCCGCTATTGTTGTAAAAAGTTTGCTCGGAATTCTATATTTATTACGTGTATAGAAGGTTCCAAATTGAACATACTTACGTATCCTTCTTATTACTAGGTGTAAAAATTGCTGCAATTTAATTGATTATGCAGCTTTCAATGTTGTTTTGGATATCCGGAAAAATTTAAATTTCTGAATAATTTAAAAGCGATTTGGAAAAAACTGAAAATCGGTATTTTTTTAGTCAAATCTGGAATACCTGTATATTGGAAAGTAAACAAAATATAAAAAAATGTTTACAATTTTGAATAAAACTAACATTACTTTGATCAGGTAGGGGTAGTAACATAGCATTGAAAACAGAAAAAGGAAGCAATATAAGTTTGGCGTCTATTTAAATTAAATTACTATCAACATCTTGAAGTTTATGTTTTCGCATATTTTTGGGTTGGTTAACTAAAACGTTCCTTGTTGGATCTACTGGTGTAGAATACAAAAAATACTATTTCACCAGCAAAATAACATAAAACCAACTCGTTAAAGCTTAAAAACTTAAAAATAGCTTTAAAGCTAATCGCTCTACACGGTCGAAAAGTAAACAATGCATAATGTAGAATTGGCCTATTGCCTCAGTTCATTAAACTTAACTTACTTTTTAAATTTCTAAACTTTCATAAATATCCAAGAATCACTATTAGATCTGATTAATGTTACACTTGTTTCATTGGTCTTGTAATCTGTTTCAACACCATGCTATGTAATACGGTCCAAGCTCAGGTCAAAGTATAACAAATGTTTAATTAACGCAATAATAGTATATTTATCGTAAGGTATATTATGCAAATTATGTATGCGGTATTAGAAACGTATATTATTTATTTCTTAAATACTCCTATGTATCTTATTCGTTATTCGAATAATAACGTTTACTCTATTACTATAATACATACATTATATAATAGGAATATATCTTTTTCATAGTTTTATTTGATGCAATATTTCAATTACACGTTTGCTTACTATTTCTCTAAGGCCCCGTTTTACAATATGCCGATAGCCCAATAGCGTTATCTTACCGACAAGTCTGTTGTGACCAAGGAGCATAACATATAAGAGTGACGCATTCCACGTTAGAAATTAGACCCTTACACTAGCACACTCTGATGAGTATATGGCGTACTAAATTCGTAAACAACCGCGATGGCGGTATTTTTAAATTAGTGTAATATTTTCTTTTGGTTCTAAATATGCTCTAAATACGTGTTTCGATCTTATTTGATCTCATCAGTGCGATATATCTATAAAATAGAAATCACAGACACGTATTTATGTGCATATAAATAAAAATTAATTCAATAACTTAATTTGTCTTAGAAATGCATAAGCCGCCTAACCTTTCTTGAGTTTCGATTCAGAAATCTGTCATTAGAGGACCAATAAATGGCATCATAAAATTTCCTGATAATTAAGCTCGTAGATATATTTAACAATTGTTCTTGAACCAAAGTTTGATGATCACTGTTAACACAAGTGTACCATGAAAAACTAACCTACCGCAGAGCAACATCTTTTTCCGAATAGAATTTATATGATCGAGCATTACAACAACACAACCGGATGGTTCGTCCGGTTGGTAAATGTTATTAATATATAATACCAAACTAAGAGTGTGATAAAGAAAACTATTTGTGTCAGAAAATTTCTTAAACATTGTAAAAGTATGATGAAGTTCTACATTAGCAGAAAATAAAGAAAATTTACAAACCTCACAATCAGGTAAATTAAGCTTTCTTAGAAATAATCCACATACATAAGATAACAACTTGATAATTTAAATCATTTTCATCATTAATTGGAACATTTAGAGAAAAATCTTCTAATTCATTCTTATCCAACGCATTATTTCTATCACTTTCAGGTTCAATAGAAGTCATAAATGATTGTAGATTAGTTAAGATATGTCCACTATCTTGCTCACAATTGAATCCGATAGAAAGAGAAGACACAACATTATTTAAAATACAAGTTTGAAAATTGGCAATAAATTGATGACAACTTGGATTTGTAGTAAGACCACAACACTGACATACACCAAGCAGATTCTCTAAGCGATCTTGATTAATGATCTTGTTAGCAAGTGTCCAGTTTATTCCACAAGGAAACAAAACCTCGAAGAGTATTAATCCAACTCACTTTCACTGGTAGTGATTTTATCTGACGGTTTGTAACTTAAACTTACGCAACTTTCAAATTGACAGTGCTCAATTTTTGCAAGGCTTTCATACTACAATTATTAGTATTCTTATTTAAAAGTAACACAACTGTTAAGGACTCAAAAACATTTAAAACAAGCATTCTTTTTATTTTACCTATATTTGCTATATTATCAGTATTTTATTAAATTAATATGTCTAAATCTCACGCTTAATGTAATATAATATAAATAAGCAAAATTATGATAACGAATTAATACAAACAAGAGCCACCGATAGGATATAATTCTAAAAATGCTAAGCTTCGGAGCTAAACTCGAAACTACGTCGTAGCGATGAAAAGAAGCGCGCGCCAACCCGTATTACAGAGATGACGTGCTATTTGACTTTGCGCGGTTTGTTAATGGTATAGCCGCCCACGGACTTGCCTGCGCTGATTGCGATAAGCATACGAGTGTGTACTCGTTGGATTCATTGCGTTCAGCACACGAACCGTGGTTCGTGGAATCGTCACTATTATAAGGGGTCAGTGGATGGAGCATTAGTAAAAGGCGCAAATAGACGCATATGAAAATATATACGAGAAATTCGATATTCCTGGACGTAGTTTTGAGTTGTATCGTGTTTTACGCGGTAGTGATAAACTATTGAACTGATTATTCACTTTCTCCCTAGTTCAGGAATCGCTCCGATAAATATATCCTTTTGGCTCGTTAAATACAAGAAGTACATAAAGTACACATTTCAAATAGCGTTTAATACGCAGGAAAGAGACATTATTTGTAAATATTATTTTATATGCTTATACATTATACGAGAATTATTATTTTGTGTCTTTCATGTACAAAGAACTGGAATTTATGTTTTATTTTTATTTCTTTATTACAATATATGTATTAAAATAAACTCACTCGTTTATTGTGAAAAAACCCTTACACTAGTAGTATTTCTCCAGCAGCTAGGTCCAATAAAACAATTGGACCGTAACAACAACAATTCTACGATTGGAGCCTAATCTGAATATCTTAGAACTTTGAATATTGTTTAACCATACATGTTTTCTATCATTAGAAGGGAGGGTAAAAAATGTTAATTTTGATAACTCGAATCAGATAAAATATTGGAATGATATCAACTTTCGCAACCTGGAATTTTACATATATATTTGTGCACACTTGGAAAAGCCATAAAAATAAATATTTACCTAAATAGATATTACAATGAATTATTATTACTCCAGCAACAATTAATAAAATAAAACAACAATTAAGAATAACAAAACTTACCCAAACTTCTGTTTTCTTTATAACCTCACAAAATAATTTGTAAACACGATATTTTCGGTACCGTGCACTGTTGCCATATCGCACACTTTTATAGCTAACCATATTTATTCACATTTCTTGTTAATAAGACCAATAAGACGTTTTTGTCACAATAACGCTAAAAATTTTCTCATTCTTCATATTAAAACCTTCTTTGATGTTTGATTATAATTCCTTTAGATACAAACCTGGCAAAGATTTGGCAACAATACAATATTTAGTACTCCATATGAGTCAGAGATAGCGCGCACATCTTGCCCCAAATTTGAAATTTGAACGAAATGCCCGTGGTTGTAACCGTATTACAATCTACCAATATTATTGTCAGCCACGCTATCGGTAAGATATTTTATCGGTTGCTCGAAGTTACCGATATAGGTACTAGTTATCCAACAGATAACATAAACGTCAAACATAACCTTAATACTTCAGTTCAAAGTAGTATAAACGCGCGTATGTAATTTATATTTTTTCTGATAATTTACAAAAAAAATGAATAAAAATATATATAAATACAGGGCTAATTACACAAAAGAGGAGTACTTACGGCTTGTGGAAAAGTTTGCCCGCATAGTAGAGAACAAAAAAAAACCGATGCAGTTACTTGGAAACAAAAAGAGACAAGTTTCACAATGATATATAAAATTTATGTGAATTAAATGTTATTTCCAGAAAAGTGTATGACAAGATATTTGTGTCCAATTTAACTGTCCTTGCTTAGACGAAATCTTACAAAAAATTCGTTATCATCCCAATAATCAACGTGGTTTAACGTGGTTTCGTCTATGCCGCAAGTCATTCAATAATAATATCAATTCAATTTTGGAATTACTACTACTACTAGTTTCATATAAATGAAATATTATTTAGATACAATTGTCGAATTGGTGAATTGCTACTTTCTTTATCAAATTCAATTTGTTGTTGTGCTTTTTGTCAAATCATACCTCAGTGTTGTAAACTCTATAAACTTAACTTACTAAAATAACTAGTGATATTATTACCAACTGCAGTTTATTTTGCCGACAACTATCCATCCGATTATTGTAGCATGTAATACACTTCGTAATCTTATCCGCCCGATAAAGTTGTCGCCCGTCGTTTTATATATAACAAAATACATATTTTTTCAGAATAATTATTGACTTTGTAAATATTTTTTACGTTTTCAAACATATCATTTTATTTATTTTTATAACTTATTTCTTATGTGTGTTTTAATGCAACTGCCACAGATTAAAAATGTATTGATATTTATTGTTTATTTGTTTTTGGTGTTATAGTAAAATACCAAATACTTTTACTTATTGGATAGCTTTTTTAACTTCTTATAAGTAAGCATAAAACAATTTAACGTTTAACTTTTTAACATGATCAAAACAGCTTTTAATCTCCTACTATGTTGTAAATCTTAATTCCAGAGTATCTGTGGAAGACCTATAGTTTTCCATGGACCCTCTTAACAAACAGTAACAATACTTGAACCTGCTACTAATATTTACGTAAGAAAATATATGTGAGTATATAAATAATTGAAATGTGTTTGAATCGCCCGCGCTTTTTTAATGTATGACAGCTGTTACTTCTACAAGCTATGCCGCAAATAATCAGTAGCGTGCCTCTGTTTATTTTGGTTTTCTGCATTTTCGTTTTCGTCTATTTAGTTTATTTCACTCCTTTATTACCAGAAAAGACCGCTAAAATAGAACCGGTCGTTGCTTTACCAAACAGTTCGCTCGCCAAAAATCGATTTTAGCACCAACTTAAACACAAAAAATTGAAAGCGGGAAATTCAAACACCTTTCAATCATTTATATTCACACTGTATTATAATATGCTAGCTATATTAACATTTCATTCTTAGAAAATTGATGCTGTTTCAATCTTATTTGGTACATCATCAAATACGCATTGATTTTCCCTATTGTCTCCTGCTATTTGCATTACTATGAAAATCGTATTATCTCGTTTTATAATAATAAATACAAATGCTATATAGTCATAAACAGTATCTCGAAATACACATATTTTTGTCTTTTAAATAATCGCTTGTCACATACATACTTGTTTTTAATATTCTGCATTGCGATTATATTCAAATAATTGCAATCGGAATAATATCCATATTATATTTTTAAAGAAAAAGTAAGATCAAATTTAAGCATCTCTTTTAAGACTATATTAATAGAAATCACTAAAGACACTAATTAACATTATTAATAGTAATTCTAAACGCTAAATAACTAGTTCACTTTTAAGTAAAGTCATATGAAAGTTAGTAAACAAAATCCCTAACGTTGTCAAGATAATATGTTGATTCATTAGAAAACTCAAAAGTTAAAATGTATTCATCGAATACAATGTGTATATAATACAATACTATTTATACTATTAATATTCGGAAAACATCCGAGCACGAGGGCAAATGATAGAATGAATCTCACAAATAAACAATCCACTTGCAAGTTTTGCATTTCTTTCGCTAGTATATGAAGAACACATATCGCTGAAAACGACGATGTGCACCCGTCGAGCGTGGGCTGCTAAATAAGAAAATATGTATTGGTCTCGACGGTAGGGTGAAGTAAGGGGGTGTCCATCGATATCCTCACTCTTACTCGCATCGGTTGGGTACTTTTTACCGCTGCTGTACTAAAATAATTTACTTATAATAATGTACTAAATCGAGGTCTACATTTAATTCTTGTTAAGTAATTTTAACTATCGTAAAAATTTAATGAATGTAGTTGGTAAACAACGAAGTGGAAGTGTAGAAAGCAAAATACATATCAGAAATAAATTATTCGAAGACTGAAGTTATGAAACACAATGTTGTAAAACATATTGCATCTTTAATGAAATTATTGATATCATCTAATACATCATATAAACAATATGTAATAATAAACATTTACATAGAGCACGATAAATTTTAACAAGAATTAAACAGTAAACATGCAGATTTTACACAACATAAAATAGGATTACGGTTAGCACTACTTATATAAAGATTAAGCGCGAATATGGATGTTAGTGTTATAAATTGTTCAGATAATAAAGGAAAAATAGTCGAGATATACAAAATATATATAAATAAAATCTTGCTGCTTGAAAGATCATGCAGTGTTAGTGGTAGCGTAGGCTACCACTAATTACCACATATACGACTCCACGTAGCATATGTAGATACAGCACAATATAAGATTGATGATTCGGTTGCATATACTATTATACAAAAAGTTCTTACATATTTTTCATCCCAAGAAATATGGCCGACACGGCTTCACCCCTTCTACGCAACATTATTCCTCCATATTATATAACCACTATGTTCATACCTAGCTTGCAAAGCTGGGGAGAGGAATAGCGTCCGCCATTTTGAACTTCTTTGTTTTTGACCAATTCTTTCTAGAATCGGTATTTATCAAATCCTGAGCTTTCCAAACCAAATTCAGTGATCAAATTTGTGTAAGTGGCCGCCATTTTGAACTTTTTTGTTTTTAGACTGATCGTTTCCAAAATCGATATTTACGGAATCCTGAGTTTTTAAACCCAATTCAGTGATCAAATTTAATAAGAATAGGTAGTCGGAATTATAAACTTTCTTGTTTTTAAATCCATCCTTTTCAAAATCGATATTCATATAATCCTACCTTATACCCGCGAGATTGAAAAATTGTTTAGTGATATATATTTATGAGTATACGTCTCTTCGATCTCTTCTTTCCTTATCTCCATGGTTATATCCGCCTTAAGGTATACGATACATGTTTGCTTCGTCGGCGGCAAATTTAAAGGGAATACAATTATGTGATACATTATATGTACATATTTATAAATAAAATGCTATCAATGTGAATGCAAGGTACATCAAGTAAAATTTCTTACGGTCAATAATATCAAAAATTATTCAACACTGTGTTCAGAATCATACACATAAACGGTATATTATAATGTAGTCTTCAGGCTTTCACGGCCGCTGTTGATGGCTGCTCTTCGGTTCTCGAGTTCTCTGCCGTGTAGAAAAGTTGTGGTACTTAACGTTTCAATCATCTTGTCGTGATCTAGAGGTATATTATAATACTTGTGCGTGCATGCTCTTCCAATATGCTATCTAATACAAATAAAATTATTTTTACAAGGCATTTATTTTTCAACTACTTCAATTAAAGCACTAAAACTAGGGTTTTGTGTACATGTACACTATATGACTTTTTAAATGCTAATCAAACTGGCATAGGAGGTAGGCAGCCAATCTAGCAAGCCGTAATAAGATCGCAATAAAATAGCTTTGGCAATAAATGCTTACTTACTTACTTACGAAATATTTTGTATATTTGCACGTCACATCATAAGATATGTAATTAGGAACACGAAAGTCCAGCAAACGAAATTTGATAATTTGTTTTCTCGTGAAATTAACGTTTCATTACTTGCAACTTATAGGCAAAGACGCTTGTACGTTTTGTACCTGAGTAAAATATAATATAATGTAAACATCACATATTATTATATTGTATCCTCATTGTATAACATTAGTATGGTTATAGTATAGTATATTATAAGAATTTGTAAGAATGAGGATGGCAATCTATTTCGTTGAGTGTACACATTTGCAATGATGCTATTAATAGTAGATTGAACGATTTACCTTTACTGGAGGAGGCATATATAAAGTTGTATATTATATGCTTACGAATTTTCATTAAAACTTAAATAATAGCCGCGAATACAAATATTATTCGCCTTTATATAATAGAATAGCATGATTCGGGGCAACCATACTTGATGCTACATTACCCTGAATTCGTAAATTCTAATATTTATTTTATCCCACATATATACTGTATACGCATATCTCCGGGAACCTCACCCAGTAACAAAAACACTGAATAATTTCTAATCATTGGGTAGGTATGTACATAAAAATGATTAAGTAGAAGTTCAAAAACAATCAGTCAACCTAAGAAAAACATTACGTTCCGTTTTATAAGTATGGGATTGTTTATATAAACCTCTAACACAAATAAATTAATTTGGAGTTGTTAATCAAAATTAGTCAGTGATAACTGGAGCTAAATGCTCTTTCAAATATTGTTAGTAGTGTCTAGTAGTATGTTGAAATATAGCCATTATAGTGTGTGTAAACGTTTTGAAATAAACATGAAGTGGTGTAGAATCTCGGACAAAATTTACATTTAAAAAGCCTCCGGGGAAAACGCAGAATATATGGAAATGTTCTCTTGTTAAATTTAATGAAAGCTTAAACTTTCATTAAATTTAGTTATCTTGTCAGACACAAGTAACGGAATTATAGTACATTATTATGCTGTTTAAAAAACGTACTAATGGTATCAAAATATGTTCAGATTGAGGCAATAATAGGCACTAAACATTTTAGTCATGTCATTAGAAGAGATGCTCTTTTAATCTATTATTATTACTGTACACTCGGTTGATTTAGTATCGACTCAAACTGCCATAAAACCCGATAAAAGTATGCTTTATTGCGGTACCCGAATGCAAAGCAGTAATAGGATGGTCAGCTGTATGTGCATTACTATTTATATATACAATATATTTTTGTATCAAATCCAGTTTCATATGCTAGGGACCATTTATAAATTCCTAAACTGATAATTTCTTAATGCGATCTTAACATATATGTAGTTAAATCGCTATCGCATACAATTTCACTATATTTCTAAGTATTTATGTAATTAAGAAATTACATGAGTAAGAATATGTATGGGAGCAAGATATAAAAGTCTATTACATATACAGGGTGGGCCACTTAAAGTGATGCATTGAAATTATAACCAAACTAAATAAGAAATTTAAAATCGGGCCAGGCAAAGTTATCAAGTTCTAAGAGAAGCACATTTTATTAAAAATGTAGATTTTATACCATTCATCATAACGTCATACCGAAATCAATTTGCATTTATTTAAATGGGATGTGGTATTTTTATTGCAAATTTCTTAAACAGCTAATTTTTTAACGTATAACTGTATAAAATATGACCAATTTCAATAAGAAATGAAATCAACAACTTCTTGAAATTGCCGCCAATATTTCAAATTTTGAAGCGCGCAAATATTGTTATTTACTTGACGCATATTTGCGTAAAACGCAAAATTTGATATACCGCGCCTTCAAAATCTTTCCTCATCAGAGGAGGCTTTTTTTGTCAGTTTAGTTATCATAGGTTGGTGCAAATGCGATGCTTTTCAGAACTTCAAATTCTGACAGTTGTCAAACTTAAATTCAAATAATTGACGTTTATATTTTCTTAATTATTTTATTATAATGTTAGAATTAGAACATAAAATATTTATAATTCAATGTTACTATATATACTAACTGGGCAAAAATTAGAAAATGGAGAATGGGTTTATTCCATTAATCGGTGCATAGAAGAATTCCGACAACAATTTCCTAATTTGCCAGTTACTTACGCACAACTGCTAAAACAAATTCAAGCTTGCGTTATTAAATTTGGCGAAATAGGTGCAGTAACACGTAAACCTGGCGGTGGAGCACCTAAAAAACGAACAGCAAATTTAATCGAAGATGTTCAACAGCGAATGGAACACTCACCCAAAAAATCTGTCGCAACACTATCGCAACAAGTTGGTTTGTCAGTGGGAACATGTCATACGATTTTAAAAAAGGATTTAAAATTGTTTCCTTATAAAATTCAAGCAGTTTCAGAACTTAAAGAGATAGATTTTGGTACGAGAACACAGTATTGTCAATGGTTTTTGAATAACGTAAATAATAACGATGTTCTGGACAAATGTTATTTATCTGATGAGGCGTGGTTCCATCTCTCTGGCTATTTAAACAAGCAAAAAAATGAGAATTTGGTCTGCAGATAATCCACATGAATTCACTGAAACTTCGTTGCATCCGCAAAAAATAGGTGTCTGGCTAGCAGTTTCAAGAAGACGAATTATTGGGCCTATATTTTTTAACCAAACCGTAACTGCTGAAAGATATCGAAACGAATTATTACAACCGTTTATCAACGAACTTCATGATGATGAACTTACGGTAGGATATTTCCAGCAAGACAATGCACCAACGCACAAATCTCGAGAAACAATGGCTTTTTTACAGCAATTTTCCGATACAAGAATTTTTAATTTTCCTGCAAGATCTCCAGACTTGACAATATTAGATTATTTTATTTTTCCATATTTAAAGAATACGATTTTCAAGATCAGACATCAAACAATCGAAGAGCTTCGTAATGCTATTGTTAATTCTTGTGCTGACATCACCGAAGAAATCTTAATAAATGGCTTTGAAAGCATAAAGCGTAGAGTTCAACTTTGTCTACAAAACAACGGTCAACATTTCCAACATCTGCTTTAGTATTATTTTCTTTCAATTTTGGCTTTTGCAATAAATATTTGTTCAAAAACTTAATTACTCTATAATTATTACAGATACACATTTATATGACATAACCAAACTGTGAAAATGATGCATTTCTGACAGATTTACATGCACTGTGGCCAACCATTAAAAAAAAGCATGGCCGACTCTAATGAGGAAAGATTTTGAAGGCACGGTATGTCATTAAATGTCACTTGGTATCTGACAAACGTTCAAAATTAATTATTTTAGTGTTTAACTTATGTATCGGCAAGTGTAAAAACATTAGCATTTTGTTGCGCAAATAGTACTTGCATGGGAAATATATTCAAATAGTTATTAGATTTCGTAGTTTACACTTCATATTTTAAATTTAGCAAATCGTGAGTTAAGTTAAATCTGACAAATGTCATACACATTAGCATGCCTTACGTAAAATTTCGGTAAACTAAGCTTGAAACTTCGATAGCGCGTAATTTAAATAGTCAAATTTCATTCTTTGTAATTTCAAACACAGTTGCATAAAATATTGAATAAGTGATTGTGATGTTTTAGAAATACCATCTTCTTACAATACCGTGATAGAAAAGATAAATGTGCTATTTAATAAAATGCAAATTGATTTTGGCCTGACGTCATCATCAATATTATAAAATTTAAAAATAAAATGTGCTCCTCATCGACCACTATAAGTTAACCTGGTGAAATTTTAAATTTTTTTTAGTTTGGTCGTAATTCTAGTGTATCATTCTAAGTGGCCCACCCTGTACTTTAGAGAATAAATGTTCGCATGATGATCCAGAAAATGTCCTTCAGAACCAACCAACAATTAAAAAGTTTTTCTGTGTATTAATTTGTTTTCAGTTTGACTGCCTTTCCGTTTACTTCTTTATTATTTGAAATAGATTATTTGTTTACTGTATATTTTATTATTAGTTCTAGAACAAAATCAGTGTTTGTAACGAAACAAACTTAAGATGAAAATAGATTCTTGTCTATCTGTTTTGATAAATAATTTTTCTTATGGTTCTAAAATTGATTTGTAGCATATTATTAAATTCAGTTAAGTAGGGATAAGAAGAAATACAATAATTATTTTATTTGCATTTATGTCATTATTGGTAATAGGTGTTGGCAACCGCAATACTACGTACAATAATGCACTGAGAAAAAAAGTTGTTATATTAACCGTAAAAGAGGTAACTGAACACGAAAATAATTGTGAATACCAGCAATGCGCTCGTGATGTTCATTTAAAACGCAAAAAAATGTTGAATAATTATGGTTAATTGAACAATAATAACTGTTAAAATTAACACGTTTCTTAAGATTGATTGAAAACCCAGAAAGCTAAATTTCAATTAGACTACTTTGTTAAATTAGCACTATCATAATGTTATTTCAATAGCTACTTACTAATTTAAATTTTATTTTTATGGTGATATTGCCCGGTTGTGTGAAACGTGAATATAACACTGAAGAAATGTTGAGTTAAATATTCTACGCGTTTGAACCAATGCGACCAAATTGTTCTGTTGACATTTTAAAAACAACATTTCTCCTGTATTTAGACAACTATTTCTACGATTGCATCAATTACTTAAATTCAGAAACAAATTTCAATACTTTTTTATTGTTATATCAAGCTTAGGTCTTCAACATTAAAAACGTAGGCATATTAAAAAGAGGTCCGTATTTCAGTTAACCATTTATGGTTCAAATGAATGTTTTAATTTCAAAACTGCAAGAACTGTTGTATTAACAATATCATTTCTCTCAGTGTGCAGATATTAAAAGTATCTGAAAGAGAATATACTTCTGCAGCGATCTTCCCATTCATTTCGCATTACGTAGCTATTTTACCTGTTCATAAGTAAATTCCTTTATTACTACAAAGATCCAGTTAAATGTTGAAAGTTTCTGTGTGCTACGTTAGGTCTACGTCGCTTGTCAGGTGAGTCGGTTTTAAATCAACGGAATGTACATACAGTAATAATAATGAATTCTATCTATTAATCTTTTATTGTTATGATTTTTTGCTTCTTAAAATTAAAAATGGAATGTTAGGGTCGAAGCTACAGCAAAAAATATACCTCTTTTTACGTCTGAGGGGCTGGAATGTGCGATAGCAGGCGTGAAACCTGGCAGGGCTCCAGGCCTAGATAAACTACCACCTGAAACAATCAAAGAGATCGATGGCAGCGCATTGGAGCTTATCCTAAAAGTTATGAACAACTTGTTAGAAGGGCAGGAATTCCCTGATAGTTGGAAGATAGCCAAGGTAGCTCTGATTCTTAGAAAGGGCAAAGCCCCAGAATGACCGGGTTCGTATAGACCAACATGCATGCTCAGCACGCTCAGCAAAGTTTTGGAAGCGCTCATAAGAGATAGGCTGCACAAGGAACTAGACGAAAAGGGAGGTCTGCATCCCCACCAGTTTGGTTTCCGAAAGGGCAAGTCCATCATCGAGGCCATAGAGACAATGGTAGAAACTGTAAACGAATTTAAGAACAGATGGTGTCTTTTAATCACAGTTGACATCAAAAATGCCTTCAACCTAGCCTGTCATAAACTAATTATAGAAAAGCTACGTCGAAGGAACATCTGAAGTTATCGTACCAACATGATAACAAGCTACCTGACCGAAGGATAGTGTTGACGAAAAATGAGACGATGGCAAGTAAGGCAGGCACAGGGGTTAGTTCTTGGACCGACTTTATGACATCTTATATGACGACATACTAAGCCTGGAGCTTCCGAGAAATGCCGCAAGCATTGCCTTTGCAGACGACTTGGTCGTGGGGGCAGACGACGAAGGCACTCTGAAGACGAATGCAAATCAGTGTTTGGAACAAATAGGTATATGGATCAAGCAAAATAAAATTAGTCTTGCACCCGACGGAGGCTGTGATAATTCGAGGTAGCCGGATAAGAGATCAGGTCACGTTTAACATGGAAGGAGCACGAATAATCCCCGCTAAATGTGTAATATACTTAGGAATTGCTGTAGATGAAAAACTGAATTTTAGACAGCATGTAGTGTCTGTGGCTGCCAAAGTGAACAGGGACCTTTCGATACTAACTGGGTTAATTCCCAACGTTGGAGGCCCAAGAAGTTGCAAGCGGTCCGTGCTGTGCAGCGCCATGCACAATATGATCCTGTATGGAGCTCCGGTACTGAGCAAAGCAATAGGGCTTTAAAAGTGTAATAGGTACCTCCAAAGTCTCCAAAGAGGCATGCTGCTACGTGTGGCGTCGGCGTACAGGACTGTATCTGCGGCTGCTCTACAGGTTGTAACTGGAACAATACCAATAGATCTGCTTGTTTCGGAAAGACGCTATCTATATGAACATAGACATGAAAACGACCAAAAAACCGTGAAAAAACGGGCCAGAGAAGATTCGTTGAACTCGTGGCAGAGTAGATGGGTCAACGAGCACGACAAAGGCCAGTGGACGAAAAGGCTAATACCAGACATAATAGCATGGGTAAACTGCAGCCATAGGAGATTGGATTACCATTTGACGCAGGCTCTGACGGCGCATGGAGTGTATAGAAGCTTCGCCAGGAGAATAAAGAAAGATGTCAGTGATGAGTGCATCTACTGTGGGAAGATAGATACCGCGGAACATACGATCTTTGAATGCGGTAGGTGGAACGCGGATAGGGAAGCTACACATACTAAAAGTTTATATATATAATAATAAAAGATTAAAAGAGCATCGCATCATATTATGCGACTAAAATTTTTAGTGTCTATTATTGCCGCAATCTGAATATGTTTTGATACCATTAATATGTTTTAAAACAACATAATAATGTACTATAATACAGTAATTCTATCATTAAAATAAGAAGGCAACATTCCATTTTTAATTTTAAAACAAAAAATCATAATTTTATAAACTACGCACTGTTTTACATTTAATAGACTTAACACTTCAGACATTAGTTTGATTGGGGAAAACTTATTACATTTTAATATCATTCTTAATGCTTTATTTTATTATTTCTGCAATTTTTGCGTTTTATTATTGCTTATACTAAACAACACTACAGAACAAATATCCAGATGAGATGATATAATAGCCTTACTTATACAGTAGTAGCAACATATAATGAAAAACTTTTACGTTTTCTGTTTAGAAAGAATACTGTTTTAGAAACCTTGTTTGAAACATGTATGTCCGGTTTAAAATTAAAGTTAGCATCCATCTCTATAACATCCACTTCTATATGTTTAATATTCTCAGCCCTATTTAGTTTATAGGTATAGATATATATTTATATAGATTCATATACTATCAAGATCAACAGTTGCAACTCGAAATTTAAAGCAAATTAAATGATAGAATGGTAGAAAACCTTTAAGAGGGCAAGTTTTGGAATATCTCGTTACCAGTTTCTCTACATTTAGACGCGGTTTTACTGTATAGGTTATGTTATAGGCCGATCTGAGTATCTTACGTCATCACATCTTTTTTGCTGACTTCGGGTCTTATCTCTGCATCTGATGAGAATTCAAATATTAGTCATTTATGTCATAATTAAATGCACTATAATATATTACTTAAATAATTTGAAATATGATCTAAATACCTACCGATAATATAAAACATTATATTACGACTCCTATGGTAATGGCAACTTAAAACTGACACTTGGGACTTGGGACACTTGGGGGATGATTGATATCATCCTCCACTTACTTGGTTGATACCAAGGTGGTCTTTAAAGAAACACCAGGCAATAACAAAAGCTAAATGTGAAAATATTGTTTGCCGACAAATGATTTTTTGTCTATTACTAAAAAAATTACATTTTTTAACTTTCAATTATCATTTTCTCGAAAACTTTCTAATGCAAGGTGCAACATTTTTATACTATAAATTTGAGAATGAAAAAATCTCTCAAGATCAAGGAAAAAAATGAGCAACGGCCATTTTAAAAAACAAAAGATGACGTCGATACTAAAAAAGAAATGATTGAAAATCAGTGATTACGCGAAAATGTGTATCAATTAAATTCGAGGTTTTTATTTCGCTTTTACTGAATTTATTCTGTACTTTAGGTGCTCACAGTATTGTACAGGGTGAGTCACGACTACTCCTCGGTCTCTTGTGTCTAAACGCTAAAAGATATGAGTTTCAAATTTTAGTCAAATATGTAGGACGATAAGGAGCACAGTTTTAAATTATTTGCAAGTATACAGGGTGATAAAAAGTACAGCATATCAAAGTTAGATTATTTTTAATGGAATACCCTATATTGTATACCAATTTTGGATTTTACGTCATAAATTAGGATAACTTTGTTCATAGTTTCCTATACCTATCTGCTGCCAATTTCGAGAAAATTTGATTTTTATGAAAATGTCGGCATTCGCGAAAAAATTAAAAACAGGAAATCTGTATGACTTGGACGATTTACATTTGTAGGAAGTTATTTTGACAAAGCGTGCTTTCAATAAACCGATAAAGTATTTTGGTATTGGCTACATGGCATTAAGCAAAATAATGTGTACTTTATATTTTTTCAACCAGCAGTAACTCTTTTAAGTTAAATGGAACATCCTGTATTTATCCATGCTATGTGAAAACACATTAAACCCTCTACGAAAAACTATAAAGATGTCTTATATCTAAATTTAACGATTAACATGTTATTAACGAAATTCTTCAAAAACGCTCCAAGGCTAATGCTTTTTCTCATCTAAATAGGCCATGATTTCTAATTACTTGTGTGTGGATAATTATATTCCTTGTAAGTTGTATTCTAATGATAAATAAAGCTGGAAATTATGTTGAAATAATTTGAATATCCGATTAATACATTATTAAAGAATAAGATAAAATTCAAATAAATCATCAAGTAATTGACTATTCGTAGAGTATTTGAATATTATTTGTTTGAATCGAACGAGTATTTGAATATCAAAATGTGGAAAACTCCCTTTTAGTTTGTAATATATTGATATATTGCACGTTGGTAAGCTATAGTATGGTAGAATTGAAAATAAAGTTATTAAGTAACCGATATCATAAACAAATTAATCAAACTACAAATATGCTAGACAAAAAAGTGAGTAAATAAGATATGAAATTGTCAGCCACATTCATTTTTAACATATTCGATTGAAATGAATTTAATAAGTTCTTTTCAAAAAATGTCTACTGTACTAAATGTTCGTTTGAATTGAATAAATATAAATAAATTATCTAATGAAAAAGATTACAGTAGATGTTCACATTGATTGACCATCTTATTCTATACATGTTATAAGAAAAAGAAGAATCTTCTTCCGTAAAGTCCCTGGAATGATTGAATGAAATACATTTTTTGTTAACATTATTTATAATTCAGATAAAAATCGCCAACACCACAACGCTTAATTAATTCATTCAGGCCACATGTTTCACAGGCTAATAGGCAGCTTTCTATTTGTATCATACGAAACCACAGGCTCTGAAATAACATTATTTTTTATTTTAGTTTCATATCTTTGAGAATGGTGCGGTATTGTTTGTTTGTTTTATTCTTCATTTGCTAGACGTAATAATTGTTTAAAGTATACCATTTATGAGTAGGAATTAATGACAGTCGCAACTAGATGAACTTATGGTAATTTTAAAGCAGCATGGCCTCCCATTTTAAATGAAAAAGGCATCGGTTTTATGAGGTTTCTGAAGAATTTCGTTAATAACATTTTAATCGTTAAATTTAGATACAGGCATCTTTTTAGTTTTTGATATGGGGTTTAATGTGCTTTCACATAGGATGGATAAATACAGGGTGTTCCATTTAACTTAAAACAGTAATTGCTGGTTGAAAAAATATAAAGTATAAATTGTTTTGCTTAATATGCCATGTAGCCAATATAAAAATACTCTATCGATTTATTGAAAGCACACTTTGTCAAAATAACTTCTTACAAATGTAAATCGTCCAAGTCATACAGTTTTGCTGTTTTTAATTTTTTCGCAAATGCCGACATTTTCATAAAAATCGAATTTTCTCGAAATTAGCAGCAGATAGATATATAGGGAACTATGAACAAAGTTGTCTTAATTTATGACATAGAATCCAAAAATGGTATACAATATAGGGTGTTACATTAAAAATAACCTAACTTTGATATGCTGTACTTTTTTGTATCACCCTGTATACTTGGAAATAATTTAAAAATATGATGCTTATCGTCCTACGCATTTGACTAAAATTTGAAACTCATATCTTTTAGCGTTTAGACACAAGAGACCGAGGGAATAGTCGTGACTCACCCTGATCATTGTGTTATTCTCCCTTTTTCTTGTTTATGTAGAATGTCCATTTCTGTGACAGGTTAATAAAAATTGCAAAACTGTAAAAGAAAACAACCTTAAATTAGTGCTATAAATTTAGTATTTGCTAATGATTCTGATTGATAATTATACAAAATATGTATATTAAAACAAAGAAATTGATATTAGACATAAATAAAATGTCATTAATTTCATACTATGGTAACTTTAATTTGAACTGCAGGAGGTTATTTTGGTAAAGGTGGTAATAGTCACGTATATAATCGTAGAATGGATGTGTTTTTGTGTCATTAGCTTGTGATATGTAGAAGGGGAATGTTGATTGTTTGTAATCCGTAATTGTCTCCAATTATTGACCTAATTTTTATAAATTAATAAAGACGGTTATTAACAAAATAATGTTTTTAACGTATTTCGGAGGATTAGCAGACAATTGACTATCATCAGATATATAAGCCGTGGAGATCTCTACAAGAGCTCTCTTTCAAAACAGTGCACTGTTTAGAAGCAAACAGCATCCAACACCCAGGGCCAACTAACCATCTATAAGAAAAAATAACCTCCGGAGAGGACGTGCGGAAGACTGTACTAACTTTTTGTAAAAGTTTTTATTCCTAATAAAACACTTTTTTTGTCTTGACAAATAAATCGTGTTTTTTGTTAAAGGATCTTTTTGAGTTATCTGCATTTTCTTGTGTTCATTTGGGTTCATTTCTATGCCAATACGTATTCGCACTTTCTATATACTTCTTGTAAATTATAGAATTCACTAGTCACAACTCAAATTTTAATTAAAGAAAAATTTTTCACGTTATATATAATGCAATGTCATTGCAAGAGGGACAAACTACGATCACACCCACGTTTGTTTACTCTGCAGGGGGCATGCCGGTCCTGTGGCTATTTAGAATAAAATAATGGACGTGTCCGGATATATTTGAAAATCACTGTCACTGTATAGTGCTTTTCAAATTGCAAGAAACTAACTTTTAAATCCTTAATGCTTTTATTGCACCTCCGGTAGTAATACTCTTGAGAAGGGTACTGTTTACCTGCTTAATTACACTATGTCAATCGCCGGGCCGTATTAAGTATCAATTACGGTCTCATTACGCAAATGATATATTGATATATATACTTCAACTAATATTCTGTCATCTAATTGTCATTATTGTTAATGGTACTTGGGGGTAGGTATATATACATGTAATATTTAGTTTACTTATCATTTGTAGTTAACATTTGTTGCTGTATACTTATTTGAATTTTCACGAACATGTGGCGACCTTTTGCTGAGTGTGTTAGTGATCGTGATGTGCGTAGTGATGATGAAAGTGGAGCACGGAAGAGAAAATATTTATCACAAGATGCAAAGCAGATACTTCTCAATATCTATAAGACTCTGATGGAAGAAAATAACGAAGGACAAACCAAGAACATTCAACGAACGTCGCAATTAACCAAAGTGCCTATTGGAACAATATACAAGGCAATTAAAAATAACGCAGAGCCTCGAAAGCAAAGAAGTGACAAAGGAGCACCGAGGAAAATTAAAGAGTATGAAATTGATATTATTAGGCAACAAGTATATTGCATGTATAGAGAAAATGTTGTACCTACAATTGAGTCCTTACATAAAAAAGTTAATGATGAAACTATTGATATCCAATGTTCAAAAACAACCTTGTGGCGGACGTTAAAAAAGGCGGGTTTTAAATTTTGTACTATAGATAAACGCGCCACAATTATGGAAAGTTCGAGGTTGCAGAAAATGCGGTACGAATACTTGATGGCAATAAAAAAATATAGACAGGAAGGGCGATTTATATGTTATTTAGATGAAACGTGGTATGATACCCACGACACTATTTGCAAAGGTTGGGTAGACAATTCAGCCACGTGTCAGTTGGACGCGCCGGTTTCGAGAGGGAAGAGAATAATTATTCTCCACGCTGGGTCAGAGAAAGGGTGGATCGCGCAGCCGCTATTATCTGCAAAAAATGTAAAATGCTCTAGCTTGGATTACCATGAGGACATGACTTCATCCTTATTTGAAGAATGGTTTTGTAATACTTTACTGCCAAATTTACCAGAAAGTAGTGTGATAGTAATGGACAACGCCTCGTATCATTCACGACAGCAAAATAAAGTTCCTACAAAATGTAATAATAAGAAAGATATTAAAGAATTTTTAGAAGCAAATAATTTATATTATGAGGAGCATTATACAAAAACCAATTATTAGAAGTGATGAATACAAAAGAATATTTGAAAGATTATTATGTGGATAATAGAGCCAAAGAAGCAGGACATACAATTTTACGTTTACCGCCGTACCATTGCATTTTCAACCCAATTGAATTGATATGGGCCCAACTTAAGAATACCATAAGGCGAACAAATCAAACGCCTAAATTTAGTGAAAGCACTATAACACACATAAAAAATGCGATGGAACATATAACTGCTGATAATTGGAGAAATGCCGTTAAACACGCAATATCAAAAGAAAACGAATACATGGATATGTATAATATAGTACCACCTTTAATTATAAACTTGCAATACAATTCAGAGTCAGACTCAGATATCGATTTCCAAGACGACTCAATCACATCAGATGATGATTTGTGAAATACGGTGTATATTAAGTATTATATTGTATAATACTGCCACGGTCTACTTTTATATAAACATGACTTACAATTTTATTGTGCATTACCAACTAATTGTTAAGCTTCATATATCTCACTTATTATTTTTTGTAAATAAACCTAATGTATATTATTTATTATATATATTTACAATTAAAATAGCGTTTTACTATTACCTTATAGTGTCGTAATTTATACTCAATCCGGCCCCTGCATTCATATGCTGTAAGCAGGTCAACAGTACCCTTCTCAAGAGTATTACTACCGGAGGTGCAATAAAAGCATTAAGGATTTAAAAGTTAGTTTCTTGCAATTTGAAAAGCACTATACACACTACGTTGTATGTATATTATTTGAATAAAACGGTATTACTTAAAAGAAAATCTACTGCAATGTACTTGTATGTTGTTAATTACTGTCTATAGATAACAACCTCCAGTTACATCATAAGAGCTTGCAATAGCGAACTATTAATCGTTAGAAATATTCAAGCTGTAGACAAGAACACTTAAACAGGAGACAGCAAGGGCTCGTTAACGCAGATGTTAAAGGGCACTCAACTTACATTAAAGCTTGCATGTATACCAAATACCTACCAGTCATTAACAGAAAACTACAATGCGCCGTTTGTAAAAATCATACTAGTGCTGTAAGAGTCCCAATAAACTGCTAGGAATTATTACATTCCAACAACTGTATTCATTAAATCAAATAATACTATTACAACAATCATTCTAAATCCAATTGTCTGCAGAAATTAAAATTAACGGCAATTTTCTAGTTTTTTTTTAAATATATTATTGTTCCATTGTATTTACTACACAGGAAAACTAATTATAAAATGAATTTAGCCAGTCCCTGTGGCGCAGAGGATAGCGCGTTGGACTTCTAATCCAAAGGTCGTGGGTTCGATCCCCACCAGGGATGATGCTAACATTTTACATATTTGCAATTTAATAGTAATAAATACACAATTATGCAAGCTTCACAAGTGCCAACTATACAGTAAGCGCCGTGCACAATATGAAATAAAATTAAAAATATTTTTTATAAAATTGCTCGAACATATTTAATGACTATAATGGGAACGTTTTAACTGTACTTAGATGCTACTTTACTAAACTTGAAATTGCAGGGTTGTTGACAGTTTTTTAATGACTATCTGTACTCTTTCTTATTCTATTTGACGGAAAGTTCTATTCCCTATTTAATAATTATAAAAATGTAAATCTGTTGCATTATAATTGTTGCTCTAGAACCATTTCACACTTACTTGGCCGTGATGTACAGTACTTTCATTTAATACCAAAACCTATGTGACCTCTTTTAGAGACGCAACCCATTTAACAGTATGGTACTTATTAAAACTAAAATCCCTGCAGAAATTTGTATTTACATATTGACAATTAAAATTGTACAGGTTAGGTTTACATTGTAGATAATCACGACTATGTAACGGAAGAATAGTTACAATAAATGTTGAAAGTGGTTTTCGTTGTTATCTAAACATATATTTACTCTGCGTTTTAAAATTTTGCAGTTCTTCTGTGGTGATATCATTTATTTCTTCTATATAGCTGCTTGAAGTTCCTCTAAATTGTGTAATCTATTTCTGAAGCCTTTATTTTTCAAATTGCCAAAAAAAGAAAATAGAACGATAATGATTTATTAGCATTAAAACATATAATTAATACCTGTCCGGTTAGCTAATTTCATTTAAGACATCTTCGGTTAATTTTGTAGGTCTACTAGTAGAGTTGTTTTTGAAAATGCAATATCTTTCTTCAAAACGATGACTTCTAACATGCCTGCGGTATTTCAGTGCATCGCAATCAACATCAAAATCTGACGCCTCAGTGAATTGCTCGATACAACTTTGCAGAGAATAATTCAAATTCCCATCATCATCTCGCGTACCACTTCTGTAATATGCCTTTAAAATAAAGGCATCATGCTCCGGTGTAAACACCATTATAATAACCTGAAACAACAATTCTTGTTTTCATTATCATTACAATTAATGTGCTACAAACTTACCAAGCACACAGGTTTTATTTCCTGGTAGTTAAAAAAAAACTTTAATGACAATTAACGAAAATGCAGGAATAAAATAAAGATGAAAACAACGAGGTAAACAGAGGCGTATAAAAACTGTCAAATACCGACTTTGCAACGTTTTAGATAGCTTAGGAATATTTATACTTGTTACCAACATATTATTTACGTAATCTTAAGTCAAAGGTTACGTGGGTTTTAATTCTAAATGAAAGCACTGTATATGATATTGAATAGGTGTCTGGAATGATTCAATTGATGATTGATAGATGTTAGGACTGAATTTTATTTTACAGGAAAACATTTTAGAATTAATAAATAAAAACAAAAACATAAAAAAAATGTATAGCAGGATTCCATTACTCGCATTAATAATAATAATAATAATAATAATAATTTTAATTTTTTTTAATTAATAATAATCCTCCACGCACTCCACCTTAATCCAGAGCACCCAACCATGCAGAAGCATGACCAGGCCCTCCGGGTATTCCTCACGCGAGAGAACGCATCGCAATCACGACAAGACATGAAAACACGTCAATACCGCCACCGCGATACGCCTCCCCCTACAATGTATATATATATATATAGCAGATAGTTTAAAACAAAGACAATAAAAAAATAAGTTGTTCTATAATTACCTAAGCACTACTATCCACATCTGGTAAAACATCTGATGAAACATCTGATTAAACGAACCTCTTGAGCACTAAGTACAAGTACTTGTCAGCATAGAGTGTTCAGTTTAGTGTTGACCAACATATAGCTAGTAAATAATAATTAAATTTAAATATTAAATTAATAATCTTTCTCTGACATTCCACACTGTTAAATGTGTCGCATTAATGCATCCACAAAATAAAGATGAATACTAGCGACGAAGCTAGCTTACGAATACTAGCATAGCAATGTAAACCCAAAAAAAATAATTACAAAATAACAGTAATGCCCTTCAATCCCGCAACTATCAAATTAATGATTAAACAATTATATCGAAACTACTGAAAACTTCAATCATAACTGCAATAATAATAATAAATAATAATAATAATAATAATAATAATAATAATAATAATAATAATAATAATAATATTTTTTTTTTTTTTTTTTTTTTTTTTTGAGTGAGGAAAAATGCTTTAACGCACCATCAGGGACGAGACCCGTCCCCGGTGTGTGGGGCTCGCACCCACTAAAAAACCTCACTTTGTCAGGTGTAGAATCCATCCCGGAACCGCTGGTCGCATTACTTCAGGATGGCACCTCGTAGTTAGCCTCGGTCGGCTGCCTCCATTGCTTGGGTCTCTCTCTTCTTCTCTTTCAGCACCTTCTCGACGAACGTGGCGATCTTCTGCCAGTGGTCGTGTCCGGACAGCATCGTTTGCACGACGTTATCCGGCGTTAGAGGTCCTACTTCGTCTTGTAGAGCGTCCCTGTAGTCACTCCACCTCTCGCATTCGAAGAAGGTGTGGTGAGCATCATCGTCCACAGAGTCGTGATACTGACATGTCGCGTTCTCTGCTTTACCCATTCGAGCCAGGTATGCGTTGAAATACCCGTGTCCGCTGAAAAACTGGGTGAGGTAGTAATTTACCTCGCCGTGGTCTCGGTTCATCCACTCCGTGATGTTGCGGATGAGTCTGGCCGTCCACCGTCCTCTCGTGTCGTTCTGCCAGCGCTCTTGCCAACGTTGTCGTGTGAGCGCTTTAGCGTCCGCTCTTGCTTGTCGCGCACCGACGTCTCGTCGTGTCTCGTAGACTCTCTTCTTTTCTTGAGCCAGTAAGTCTATCGGGGTTACTCCTGCGATCACGAGCACCGCCGGTTCGGAAACCGTACGGTATGCGCTGGCGATCCTGAGTGCTCCCCGTCGCTGTACTGAAGCCATCCGCTTTCTGTACTTGTCCTGCCGTAAGGCGTCAGCCCAGATCTCGCTTCCATACAACAGTATGGAATGGGTGACGGTCATTAGAAGCCGGCGTTTACTCGCCGTCGGTCCTCCTACGTTAGCCATTAGTCGGCTCAACATCGTCGTTACTTTAGCGGCCTTATCGCTCGACGACTGGATCTGTTGCCAGAAAGTCATCTTGCTGTCGAGCCGCAGTCCAAGGTACTTCACGGAAGTTGTAGTGGTTATGACTTCCGTATCCACCGTCATCTCGATCTCCTTAGGTATTCTTCTCCTGGTCAGTAGAACGACCTCGGTCTTCTCCGTTGCCAGGGTCAGGCCGTGTTCGTCCATCCATGTGGTGACTCTTCTCATAACCTGGTTGAGCCTTCTCTGGGCATCCGCCTCGTCACGCGCTAGGATGACTGCCGCTACGTCGTCTGCGTATCCTATCAGATACGCATCTTGCGGCAGCTCCATTCGGAGGATCCCGTCGTAGGACACATTCCATAAGTCGGGGCCGAGTATGGAACCCTGCGCCGCTCCCGCTGTTATCTTCTTCGTGCACGGCCCGCCTGCGGTGTCGTAGACCAGCTTCCTGTCGCTAAGATAGCTGCGTATCATCCTAAGTAAATAGGATGGCGTGTCGAACGTGTTCTGCAGGGCGTCCAACATGGCGTCCCATCTCGCCGAGTTGAAGGCGTTTCTTACGTCCAATGTGACGAGCATCACCAGGGGTCTCGAGTAATGATTTCCCCGTTGAGCGGCTTCGAAGGTTTCCACTACCTGCGCTACGGCGCCGACGGTGGAGTGTCCCTTCCTAAAGCCATGCTGTCTCTCGGACAGGCCTCCCGCGTCGTCTATGCTGCTCTCCAGTCGTGTTTTCAGCAGTCTTTCTAGTAGCTTTCCAGCCGTGTCCAGCATACATAGCGGTCTGTATGCCGATGCCGTGGTCGGATCGCCCTTGCCTTTGCTGATCAGCACTAGTCGCTGTACCTTCCATCTCTTGCAGAACGCTCCTTCTGTTAGACAGCGGTTGTACATGTTCAGAAGCAGATCTGGGCAGACGCGCGCCACAATCTTGAGAGCTTCCGTCGGAATTCCGTCGGAATTCCGTCGGGTCCAGGTGCCTTCCGGTTTTGTAGGGAGTTCGCCGCTCTTGACAGTTCATCTCCGCTAAAAAGCGGGATGTCGTTCAATAGCTCGTCCTCCATTTCCGCAGTTCTCTCCGGATGGGTTGGAAACAACGTGTCAACGATGTTCCGCATCCGATCTCGTTCGAGGACTGGATTCGCCGTCTTCGTCGTAAGCTTCTGCATGACGATCTTGTACCCAAGGCCCCATGGGTCGTTGTCAACGTCCTGCCGCAGCTCCTCCCACTTACGTTTCTTGCTCCTGTAGATGGCGTTCTTGAGATCTCTCTTGGCGTTCCTAAAGTCCTCGGACTCTAGTTCTGCCGCGTTCGGATCTCGTCGTCTCACTCTGGTTATTCTCCGCCTCAGCTGTAAGCATCGTTTCCGGAGGGTTGCAATCTCGTCGTTCCACCAATACGCAGTTCTTCTATTGTGTTTCCTTCTCCGCGGCATAGAGGCGTCGCAGGCGCGACGTATGAGGGCCATGGTCGCGTCCGCAATTGTCTCCGCCGAACCGGTACATTCCATGACGGCATCCTTTCCCTGAGCGATTGCATGAGCCAGGGCGTCTTCATCCAGCTTCGCTACGTTCCATCGAGGACCGGGCTGAGCAGGATTTCGCCTGATCGGCTGCTGCCTCGTCACGTGGTAGCTTATGTACTGGTGGTCACTTCCGGTGTAGTCCTCCATGACTCGCCAGTCCACGATGTCCCGCACAATGTCCTCCGAGGCCAATGTGATGTCCGGTATCGTCTCTCCGTAACCTGGTCTTCTGAACGTGGTGGTGTCTCCGACATTTACCACGCTGAGTCCGAGTCTGGCCGCCATGTCCAGTAAACGTCTTCCTCGTGAATCGGTGTATTCCATACCCCACTCCACGGCTTTGGCGTTCACGTCTCCTCCTAGAATAATGGACCCTGCTATTTCTCGAAGGTCGTCTTCCAAGTTGTCGAGCTTGCCCTGAAAGTCCGCTATCGGCTCGTTGGGCGTGAGATAGCAGCTCACGTAGGTGATGGTGCCGCACTTTACCCAAACGTATCCGTTTCGGGCTCCGTGGTTGTCGACGATGACTGTGTTCGTGTCCGGGATCCATATAGCTGCAGTGCCGAGTGTGTCCCTGTACCACCCGGTGCATTCCTTATCCCGGTATTGCTCACTGATAAGCAGCAGATCTACTCCGGTGTCCAGTTGTAGTTGGATGAGGAGGTCGTCTGCTGTTCTGCTTCGGTGCATGTTGCCTTGTAGGACTCTGGTCATTGGCTCTTCTTTGCCTGATCTAATGCCTTTCTGAAGGAGGGACATGCGCCGGACCCAGGGACATGGCTGCGTGTCGCGGTGTCTCCCGTGCAGAGGAAGCATTTTGCCTTGTTCTTGCAATCCTTCCGTTGGTGGCCTTTTTCTCCGCAGTTGATGCAAAGGCCTTGTGTTCTTCTGTCTGGTCCCGGACAAGAAGCCTGACGGTGTCCGTAACCGAAGCAGCGGAAGCACCTGACGACTTCTACCCTGCGTCTTATTCTGCTGTTTATCCAGCCGATCTTTATCCTTGGAGTTTCCAGCAGCTTAAGGGCTTGACGCTGACTCAGTTGGACGATAGCCAGTCTCAGCCCTCTGCTGTTCGCGTTAGTGAGGCTGATCTTCACGTCGCCGTCACTGATTCCTAACTTCGCTTTGACTGCTGCGCAGACTTCCTCCGTTGTCGTCAAGCAGTCTAGATCTCTGAATTCCAAAGTTTCTTTGGGCTCTAGAGTGCTAATGTTAGCCTTCTCGCCCAGGATCTTCTTCAGCGCGCTGCTGAAACCTGCAGTATCCTTGGTGCTGGGTCCTAGTTCCAGCAGCATATCTCCCGCACGTGTTTTCCGGACCGCTTTTATCTCGGTACCCGTCTCTTCCGGTTTCGCGTTGCTGCGTAGTTCTCGCAGTACTTCGGCGTACGACTTTCCTTGCGCGGGTTTTACAAGAAGCGCATCTAGTCGAGGCTTCGTGTTTCGATTCTTCTGTTTGTTCTTCTTCTGCTTTTTTCTGTCGGTACCGTCGTCCTTGCTCTGACCGCTTGCGCTGACTGTCTTCTGCTGCTGTTTGCTGTCAGAAGCTTTTGCAGCCGCCTTCTTTTCTTCTTGGGCTTGTTTTCTTCTGCCAGCCCGATCCTTCATCCATACATTCTCAGAAGGATGCGTGTTCTTCTTCTCTATGTTGTCGTTGACCATAGCTGAAGTAGCTTGCGTCTCGGTTGTAGGTGCTGGAGCCTTTTGCGCGCGCTCACTTGCTTGTAGTTCGGCTTTCTTCCATCTGTTCCTGCAGTTGGAGATCATATCCACTGCTTCTTCTAGCTCCTTTAAGCCGTTCTTAACGTCCATGGAGACGTTCTTCTGCCTGCCAATAGCCGTCTTCATCGTCTTAATAACGCTTATGCATTTCTGCAGTTGTTCTTCTTCGCGACGCCGTAACTCGGAAATCAGTGTGGTGTCGTCGCACTTCTCTACTGGTTGCACAATGTTGAATGTCGTCAGATCTATGGTAACTGGCGACCTAACGTGCTGCGCCGTTGGTGTTCTGAAGCCACCGTTGGGGCTTTCTTCGACGTTGTTCTTCGGTGTTCTCTGTTGATTTGATGATGTTGCCATGTTGAGTTGTTCGCCAGCGCTTCGTGTATGGAGGGGCGGGCCGCAATAGTCAAGAACGGGTGTACCCTCAGATCCTCGGGATCCTACCCCAGTTCCCTGAGGCCTGACCTACGCTTCACCAATCCCGGAATACGCGGACGGACTGGAGCTCGCCCGGGGCAATGCAGATTCCGACATCTTGCATCCACCATACACTACCTGATCAGGGCCCGAAGTGGCTGGTAATAATAATAATAATAATAATAATAATAATAATAATAATAATAATAATAATAATAATAATAATAATAATAATAATAATAATAATAATAATAATAATAATAATAATAATAATAATAATAATAATAATAATAATAATAATAATAATAATAATAATAATAATAATAATAATAATAATTCGACACTCCAGCGACGCCCCCTTCCCGCCCCAGTCGCAGAGGGGGTAATAAAGCTCATGACCCTCGCCTCCGACCTGTCGTGAGCGCCGAAGTGTCGGAGTAAATTCGCCGCCCAAGACAGATCTGGTCATTAAGGTAACCCCAGAGGTTGTCGGATGAAGCCCTTTCAAGGCATGAGAATCTAGCCTATCGAAGTCAGACCGTATTGTTAACTCAATCCGCTATAGGAATCATATAGGGTGGACCTGTACTGTCTGAAGCCCGGAGGGACAAGACAGTCCCCTAGGACTCAAATCGCATCGGCTTACTGGAAACAGGGAGTTTGGAAAATAGTCGAGCGTCGGTGAGCTGGACTAGCACATTCACTCGCTGTACAACGTGCTCGAGACACAGAGCATAGTAAGGCTGCCCACAATGCGTTTTCGGATGGAACGCAAGGGATAGTTGGGAGCAGTCACAACCAAAACGTATCCCACACGTTTTCACAATCCGTGAGACTAAATTGGACTCATGAACTATGTCATGACCTTTATGAATGTTACAACAATAATAATAATAATAATAATAATAATAATAATAATAATAATAATAATAATAATAATAATAATAATAATAATAATAATAATAATAATAATGTTGCGGAACTATTTCCGCAAACAAGGGATGTGCTGCCAAGCACCAACACTGTTGCTGATGTAGAGGAGTTTACGCTATGCGAACTAAAAATTGCTGCTGCGAATATTAAATGTGGTAAAGCTGCTGGAGCGGACCGAATTCCCCTGAGGCGATTAAGCTGGTTGCTGAAAATTTACCAGAATGGTTGCTGGGCTTTATGAATTCTCTCTTGAGAAGACAAATATTTCCAGATACGTGGAAGACAGCCCGGGTAATATTAATCCCTAAACCAGGTAAATTACTGACAGAACCTAGTTCCTACAGACCACTATGCATGCTTAACACCATTAGCAAACTCTTTGAAATCCTAATTAAAAACAGACTGAGTGAGGAATTAGAGGAGAGTGGTGGTTTGCATGACAATCAATATGGATTCCGTAAGGGTAAGTCGGCGATACATGCCATCCAATCTGTGCTGGAAGCTGCTGCGGATCATGAAAATAAGTGGACTGTGCTTGTTACTATCGACGTCAAAAATGCCTTCAACACTGCCAAACATAGCCTTATTATGGCAGAGCTCTCCCGAAAAAATGTACCCAAATATCTGCAGAATATAATCTCAAGATATCTGACAGATAGGAAGATTGAGATAGATCGAGAGCTGGTAGTGGATGTAGGAGTAGGAGTGCCACAGGGCTCAGTATTGGGACCTATTCTGTGGAATATTCTGTATGATGGAGTGCTTGACTTAGACCTTCCCGTGGATGCCATGACTGTTGCTTATGCCGATGATCTTGCGTTGGTGGTTGGTGCGCGAGATGCTGATATTCTCATGAGAAAAACAGACATTTGCCTACAGGAAATAAGCAACTGGATGAAAGATCATAAATTGAAGCTTGCTCCAGAGAAAACGGAAGCGGTCCTGACTAAAGGAGGAAGAGTAAGAAATAACGTTTTTTTCAATTTGGAAGGTGTGAAGATTGTACCAAAAAAACATATACGATATTTGGGCATCATGATAGATGAGCGAGGGTCCTTCCGACATCATTTTTTGGATTCTACAAGTCGAGCTGAAGCAAAACTAGCGAAGATAATGAAAATCATGCCAAACATAGGTGGTCCAACAAGTGCTAAGAGAGCAGTTCTGTGTGGCGCGTTGCATAATATTATACTGTACGGAGCCCCGGTGTGGGTACACGCACTGGATGTTCAAAAAAACCTGGAATTATTAGTGAGATCGCAACGCAACATGCTCCTACGAATCTCATCTGCCTACAAAACAGCATCTGCTATTGCGCTTCAGGTAATAACTGGCACTTTGCCTATCGATCTTATGGCACGTGAGAGAGTATACTTGCATGACCGGAAAGATGCGCGTAGAGAGGCTCGAGATCTGTCCCTAAACCACTGGCAAAATCGATGGGTGGCTGAAGTTGACAAGGCACAATGGACGAAAACACTGATCAGCGATATAAAAATGTGGATTAATTGCACACATCGCAGATTGGACTATTACCTTACTCAGGCTTTAACGGGACACGGTACTTTTAGAGCATACGCCGCGAGATTCGGCAATGACATCACAGATGTATGTGCTTACTGCGGAGCAACGGATACTGCCGAACATACATTGTTTGAATGTCCGAGGTGGAATGAGACTCGTGGAGTACTTCATAATACTCTAGGTATTACGGTGGACAAATATAATATAATACAACTTATGACGAACAGTGTAGAAATATGGAATGCCATACATAAAGTGATTGTAATAATTATGCAGTCGAAGGAAAAGGAAGAGCGAGAACGACAGGCAGGAGTAGATATTAGCACACGCCTATAAGTAAATAAATATATAATAATTGTTGAGTAAGGTAATAAGAAAAAGTAAAGGACGATGAAGTGGGCATGCCGGTAGTATCTGATGTAATATCACTTGATGGTTCCGGATACTACAGAGGGCACTGAGGGGTTTTAGTGGGTGAGAGTCCCACACGCCATGTTGTGATTGACCAAAGCACATGGTGTGCATAAAGCATTTCCCCTGACAAAAAAAAAAAAAAAAAAAAATAATAATAATAATAATAATAATAATAATAATAATAATAATAATAATAATAATAATAATAATAATAATAATAATAATAATAATAATAATAATAATAATAATTTTTTTTTTTTTTTTTTTTGAGTGAGGAAAAATGCCTTAACGCACCATCAGGGACGAGACCCGTCCCCGGTGTGTGGGGCTCGCACCCACTAAAAAACCTCACTTTGTCAGGTGTAGAATCCATCCCGGAACCGCTGGTCGCATTACTTCAGGATGGCACCTCGTAGTTAGCCTCGATCGGCTGCCTCCATTGCTTGGGTCTCTCTCTTCTTCTCCTTCAGCACCTTCTCGACGAACGTGGCGATCTTCTGCCAGTGGTCGTGTCCGGACAGCATCGTTTGCACGACGTTATCCGGCGTTAAAGGTCCTACTTCGTCTTGTAGAGCGTCTCTGTAGTCACTCCACCTCTCGCATTCGAAGAAGGTGTGGTGAGCATCATCTTCCGCAGAGTCGTGATACTGGCATGTCGCGTTCTCTGCTATACCCATTCGAGCCAGGTATGCGTTGAAATACCCGTGTCCGCTAAAAAACTGGGTAAGGTAGTAATTTACCTCGCCGTGGTCTCGGTCCATCCAGTCCGTTAGGTTGCGGATGAGTCTGGCCGTCCACCGTCCTCTCGTGTCGTTCTGCCAGCGCTCTTGCCAACATTGTCGTGTGAGCGCTTTAGCGTCCGCTCTTGCTTGTCGTGCACCGACGTCTCGTCGTGTCTCGTAGACTCTCTTCTTTTCTTGAGCTAGTAAGTCTATCGGGGTTACTCCTGCAATCACGAGCACCGCCGGTTCGGAAACCGTACGATATGCGCTGGCGATCCTGAGTGCTCCCCGTCGCTGTACTGAAGCCATCCGCTTTCTGTACTTGTCCTGCTGTAAGGCGTCAGCCCAGATCTCGCTTCCATACAACAGTATGGAATGGGTGACTGTCATTAGCAGCCGGCGTTTACTCGCCGTCGGTCCTCCTACGTTGGCCATTAGTCGGCTCAGCGTCGTCGTTACCTTAGCGGCCTTATCGCTAGACGACTGGATCTGTTGCCAGAAGGTCATCTTGCTGTCGAGCCGCAGTCCGAGATACTTCACGGAAGTTGTAGTGGTTATGACTTCCGTATCCACCGTCATCTCGATCTCCCTAGGGATTCGTCTCCTGGTCAGTAGAACGACCTCGGTCTTCTCCGTTGCCAGGGTCAGGCCGTGTTCGTCCATCCATGTGGTGACTCTTCTCATTACCTGGTTGAGCCTTCTCTGGGCATCCGCCTCGTCACGCGCTAGGATGACTGCCGCTACGTCGTCTGCGTATCCTATCAGATACGCATCTTGCGGCAGCTCCATTCGGAGGATCCCGTCGTAGGACACATTCCATAAGTCGGGGCCCAATATGGAACCCTGCGCCGCTCCTGCTGTTATCTTCTTCGTGCACGGCCCGCCTGCTGTGTCGTAGACCAGCTTCCTGTCGCTAAGATAGCTGCGTATCATCCTAAGTAAATAGGATGGCGTGTCGAACGTGTTCTGCAGGGCGTCCAACATGACGTCCCATCTCGCCGAGTTGAAGGCGTTTCTTACGTCCAATGTGACGAGCATCACCAGGGGTCTCGAGTAATGATTTCCCCGTTGAGCGGCTTCGAAGGTTTCCACTACCTGCGCTACGGCGCCGACGGTGGAGTGTCCCTTCCTAAAGCCATGCTGTCTCTCGGACAGGCCTCCCGCGTCGTCTATGCTGCTCTCCAGTCGCGTTTTGAGCAGTCTTTCTAGTAGCTTTCCAGCCGTGTCCAGCATACATAGCGGTCTGTATGCCGATGCAGTGGTTGGGTCGCCCTTGCCTTTGCTTATCAGCACTAGTCGCTGTACCTTCCATCTCTTGCAGAACGCTCCTTCTGTTAAGCAGCGGTTGTACATGTTCAGAAGCAGATCTGGGCAGACGCGCGCCACAATCTTGAGAGCTTCCGTCGGAATTCCGTCGGGTCCAGGTGCCTTCCGGTTTTGTAGGGAGTTCGCCGCTCTTGACAGTTCATCTCCACTAAAAAGCGGGATGTCGTTCAATAGCTCGTCCTCCATTTCCGCAGTTCTCTCCGGATGGGTAGGGAACAAGGTGTCAACGATGTTCCGCATCCGATCTCGTTCGAGGACTGGATTCGCCGTCTTCGTCGTAAGCTTCTGCATGACGATCTTGTACCCAAGGCCCCATGGGTCGTTGTCAACGTCCTGCCGCAGCTCCTCCCACTTAAGTTTCTTGCTCCTGTAGATGGCGTTCTTGAGATCTCTCTTGGCGTTCCTAAAGTCCTCGGACTCTAGTTCTGCCGCGTTCGGATCTCGTCGTCTCACTCTGGTTATTCTCCGCCTAAGCTGTAAGCATCGTTTCCGGAGGGTTGCAATCTCGTCGTTCCACCAATACGCAGATCTTCTATTGTATTTCCTTCTCCGCGGCATGGAGGCGTCGCAGGCGCGACGTATGAGGGCCATGGTCGCGTCCGCAATAGTCTCCGCCGAACCGGTACATTTCATGACGGCATCCTTTCCTCGAGCGATTGCATGAGCCAGGGCGTCTTCATCCAGCTTCGCTACGTTCCATCGAGGACCGGGCTGAGCAGGATTTCGCCTGATCGGCTGCTGCCTCGTTACGTTGTAGCTTATGTACTGGTGGTCACTTCCGGTGTAATCCTCCATGACTCGCCAGTCCACGATGTCCCGCACAATGTCCTCCGAGGCCAGTGTGATGTCCGGTATCGTCTCTCCGTAGCCTGGTCTTCTGAACGTGGTGGTGTCTCCGACATTTACCACGCTGAGTCCGAGTCTGGCCGCCATGTCCAGTATACGCCTCCCTCGCGAATCGGTGTATTCCATACCCCACTCCACGGCTTTGGCGTTCACGTCTCCTCCTAGAATAATGGACCCTGCCATTTCTCGAAGGTCGTCTTCCAGGTTGTCGAGCTTGCCCTGAAAGTCCGCTATCGGCTCGTTGGGTGTGAGATAGCAGCTCACGTAGGTGATGGTGCCGCTCTTTACCCACACGTATCCGTTTCGTGCTCCGTGGTTGTCGACGATGACGCTGTTCGTGTCCGGGATCCATATAGCTGCAGTGCCGAGTGTGTCCCTGTACCACCCGGTGCATTCCTTATCCCGGTATTGTTCACTGATAAGCAGCAGATCTACTCCGGTGTCCAGTTGTAGTTGGATGAGTAGATCGTTCGCTGTTCTGCTTCGGTGCATGTTGCCTTGTAGGATTCTGATCATTGGCTCTTCTTTGCCTGATCTAATGCCTTTCTGAAGGAGGGACATGCGCCGGAACCAGGGACATGGCTGCGTGTCGCGGTGTCTCCCGTGCAGAGGAAGCATTTAGCTTTGTTCTTGCAGTCCTTCCGTTGGTGGCCTTTTTCTCCGCAGTTGATACAAAGGCCCTGTGTTCTCCTGTCTGGCCCGGGACAAGTAGCCTGTCGATGTCCGTAGCCGAAGCAGCGGAAGCACCTGACGACTTCTACCCTGCGTCTTATTCTGCTGTTTATCCAGCCGATCTTTATTCTTGGAGTTTCCAGCAGCTTAAGGGCTTGACGCTGACTCAGTTGGACTATAGCCATTCTCAGCCCTCTGCTGTTCGCGTTAGTGAGGCTGATCTTCACGTCGCCGTCACTGACTCCCAACTTTGCTTTGACTGCTGCGCAGACTTCCTCCGTTGTCGTTAAGCAGTCTAGATCTCTGAACTCTAACGTCTCTTTCGGCTCTAGGGTGCTGATATTAGCCTTCTCGCCGAGGATCTTCTTCAACGCGTTGCTGAAGCCTGCTGTGTCTTTGGTGCTGGGTCCTAGTTCCAACAGCATATCTCCCGCGCGTGTTTTCCGCACCGCCTTAATCTCGGCGCCTGTCTCTTCTGGGTTCGCGTTGCCGCGCAGCTCTCGCAGTACGTCGGCATACGATTTCCCTTGCGCAGGTTTTACGAGAAGCGCATCTAGTCGAGGCTTCGTGTTTCGGTTCCTCTGCTTATTCTTCTTCGGCTTCTTCTTATCGGTGCCATCGTTCTTATAATAATAATAATAATAATAATAATAATAATAATAATAATAATAATAATAATAATAATAATAATAATAATAATAATAATAATAATAATAATAATAATAATAATAATAATAATAATTTTTTTTTTTTTTTTTTTGTTTTGAGTGAGGAAAAATGCCTAAACGCACCATCAGGGACGAGACCCGTCCCCGGTGTGTGGGGCTCGCACCCACTAAAAACCTCACTTTGTCAGGTGTAGAATCCATCCCGGAACCGCTGGTCGCATTACTTCAGGATGGCACCTCGTAGTTAGCCTCGGTCGGCTGCCTCCATTGCTTGGGTCTCTCTCTTCTTCTCCTTCAGCACCTTCTCGACGAACGTGGCGATCTTCTGCCAGCGGTCGTGTCCGGACAGCATCGTTTGCACGACGTTATCCGGCGTTAGAGGTCCTACTTCGTCTTGTAGAGCGTCCCTGTAGTCACTCCACCTCTCGCATTCGAAGAAGGTGTGGTGAGCATCATCTTCCGCAGAGTCGTGATACTGGCATGTCGCGTTCTCTGCTATACCCATTCGAGCCAGGTATGCGTTGAAATACCCGTGTCCGCTAAAAAACTGGGTGAGGTAGTAATTTACCTCGCCGTGGTCTCGGTCCATCCACTCCGTTAGGTTGCGGATGAGTCTGGCCGTCCACCGTCCTCTCGTGTCGTTCTGCCAGCGCTCTTGCCAACGTTGTCGTGTGAGCGCTTTAGCGTCCGCTCTCGCTTGTCGTGCACCGACGTCTCGTCGTGTCTCGTAGACTCTCTTCTTTTCTTGAGCTAGTAAGTCTATCGGGGTTACTCCTGCAATTACGAGCACCGCCGGTTCGGAAACCGTACGATATGCGCTGGCGATCCTGAGTGCTCCCCGTCGCTGTACTGAAGCCATCCGCTTTCTGTACTTGTCCTGCTGTAAGGCGTCAGCCCAGATCTCGCTTCCATACAACAGTATGGAATGGGTGACTGTCATTAGCAGCCGGCGTTTACTCGCCGTCGGTCCTCCTACATTGGCCATTAGTCGGCTCAGCGTCGTCGTTACCTTAGCGGCCTTATCGCTCGACGACTGGATCTGTTGCCAGAAGGTCATCTTGCTGTCGAGCCGCAGTCCGAGATACTTCACGGAAGTTGTAGTGGTTATGACTTCCGTATCCACCGTCATCTCGATCTCCCTAGGGATTCGTCTCCTGGTCAGTAGAACGACCTCGGTCTTCTCCGTTGCCAGGGTCAGGCCGTGTTCGTCCATCCATGTGGTGACTCTTCTCATTACCTGGTTGAGCCTTCTCTGGGCATCCGCCTCGTCACGCGCTAGGATGACTGCCGCTACGTCGTCTGCGTATCCTATCAGATACGCATCTTGCGGCAGCTCCATTCGGAGGATCCCGTCGTAGGACACATTCCATAAGTCGGGGCCCAGTATGGAACCCTGCGCCGCTCCCGCCGTTATCTTCTTGGTGCACGGCCCGCCTGCGGTGTCGTAGACCAGCTTCCTGTCGCTAAGGTAGCTGCGTATCATCCTAAGTAAATAGGATGGCGTGTCGAACGTGTTCTGCAAGGAGTCAAGAATGACGTCCCATCTCGCCGAGTTGAAGGCGTTTCTTACGTCCAATGTGACGAGCATCACCAGGGGTCTCGAGTAATGATTTCCCCGTTGAGCGGCTTCGAAGGTTTCCACTACCTGCGCTACGGCGCCGACGGTGGAGTGTCCCTTCCTGAAGCCATGCTGTCTCTCGGACAGGCCTCCCGCGTCGTCTATGCTGCTCTCCAGTCGTGTTTTCAGCAGTCTTTCTAGTAGCTTTCCAGCCGTGTCCAGCATACATAGCGGTCTGTATGCCGATGCCGTGGTCGGATCGCCCTTGCCTTTGCTTATCAGCACTAGTCGCTGTACCTTCCATCTCTTGCAGAACGCTCCTTCTGTCAAACAGCGGTTGTACATGTTCAGAAGCAGATCTGGGCAGACGCGCGCCACAATCTTGAGAGCTTCCGTCGGAATTCCGTCGGGTCCAGGTGCCTTGCGGTTTTGCAGGGAGTTCGCCGCTTTTGAAAGTTCATCTCCGCTAAAAAGCGGGATGCCGTTCAGTAGCTCGTCCTCCATTTCCGCAGTTCTCTCCGGATGGGTAGGGAACAACGTGTCAACGATGTTCCGCATCCGATCTCGTTCGAGGACTGGATTCGCCGTCTTCGTCGTAAGCTTCTGCATGACGATCTTGTACCCAAGGCCCCATGGGTCGTTGTCAACGTCCTGCCGCAGCTCCTCCCACTTACGTTTCTTGCTCCTGTAGATGGCGTTCTTGAGATCTCTCTTGGCGTTCCTAAAGTCCTCGGACTCTAGTTCTGCCGCGTTCGGATCTCGTCGTCTCACTCTGGTTATTCTCCGTCTGAGCTGTAAGCATCTTTTCCGGAGGGTCGCGATCTCGTCGTTCCACCAATACGCAGATCTTCTGTTGTATATCTTTCTGCGCGGCATAGAGGCGTCGCAGGCGCGACGTATGAGGGCCATGGTCGCGTCCGCAATAGTCTCCGCTGAACCCGAACATTCCATGATGGCATCCTTTCCCCGAGCGATTGCAAGAGCCAGGGCGTCTTCATCCAGCTTCGCTACGTTCCATCGAGGACCGGGCGGAGCAGGATTTCGCCTGATCGGCTGCTGCCTCGTCACGTTGTAGCTTATGTACTGGTGGTCACTTCCGGTGTAGTCCTCCATGACTCGCCAGTCCGCGATGTCCCGCACAATGTCCTCCGAGGCCAATGTGATGTCCGGTATCGTCTCTCCGTAGCCTGGTCTTCTGAACGTGGTGGTGTCTCCGACATTTACCACGCTGAGTCCGAGTCTGGCCGCCATGTCCAATATACGCCTCCCTCGCGAATCGGTGTAATCCATACCCCATTCCACGGCTTTGGCGTTCAGGTCTCCTCTTAGAATAATGGACCCTGTCATTTCTCGAAGGTCGTCTTCCAGATTGTCGAGCTTGCCCTGAAAGTCCGCTATCGGCTCGTTGGGTGTGAGATAGCAGCTCACGTAGGTGATGGTGCCGCTCTTTACCCACACGTATCCGTTTCGGGCTCCGTGGTTGTCGACGATGACGCTGTTCGTGTCCGGGATCCATATAGCAGCAGTACCGAGTGTGTCCCTGTACCACCCGGTGCATTTCTTATCCCGGTATTGTTCACTGATAAGCAGCAGATCTACTCCGGTGTCCAGTTGTAGTTGGATGAGGAGATCGTCTGCTGTTCTGCTTCGGTGCATGTTGCCTTGTAGGATTCTGGTCATTGACTCTTCTTAGCCTGATCTAATGCCCTTCTGAAGGAGGGACATGCGCCGGAACCAGGGACGTGGCTGCGTGTCGCGGTGTCTCCCGTGCAGAGGAAGCATTTTGCGTTGTTTCTGCAGTCCTTCCGTTGGTGGCCTTTTTCTCCGCAGTTGATACAAAGGCCTTGGGTTCTTCTGTCTGGTCCGTGACAAGCAGCCTGTCGATGTCCGTAGCCGAAACAGCGGAAGCACCTGACGACTTCTACCCTGCGTCTTATTCTGCTGTTTATCCAGCCGATCTTTATTCTCGGTGTTTCCAGCAGCTTAAGGGCCTGACGCTGACTCAGTTGGACTATAGCCAGTCTCAGCCCTCTGCTGTTAGCGTTAGTGAGGCTGATCTTGACATCGCCGTCACTGGTTCCTAACTTAGCTTTGACTGCTGCGCAGACTTCCTCCGTTGTTGTCAAGCAGTCTAGATCTCTGAATTCCAGAGTCTCTTTGGGCTCTAGGGTGCTGATATTCGCCTTCTCGCCCAGGATCTCTTTCAACGCGCTGCTGAAACCTGCAGTATCCTTGGTGCTGGGTCCTAGCTCCAGCAGCATATCTCCTGCACGTGTTTTCCGCACCGCTTTAATCTCGGTGCCTGTCTCTTCTGGTTTCGCGTTGCTGCGCAGCTCTCGCAGTACGTCGGCATACGACTTCCCTTGCGCAGGTTTTACTAGAAGCGCATCCAATCGAGGCTTCGTGTTCCGTTTCTTCTGCTTGTTCTTCTTTGGCTGTTTCTGGTCGGTACCGCCGTCCTTTCTCTGACCACCAGCTATCTTCTGCTGCTGTTTGCTGTCAGAAGCTTTTGCAGCTGCCTTCTTCTCTTCTTGAGCCTGCTTTCTCCTGCCTGCTCGGTCCTTCATCCACACGTTCTCGGAGGGCTGCACCTCCTTCTTCTCTACGTTCTTATTGCCTGTAGCAGAAGTAGCCTGCGTCTTAGTTGCAGGCGCTGGAGCCTTTTGCGCGTGCTCTCCTGCTTGCAGCTCGGCCTTCTTCCATCTCTTTCTGCAGTCAGAGATCATCTCCACTGCTTCTTCTAGCTCCTTCAAGCCGTTCTTTACATCCATCGAGACGTTCTTCTGTCTGCCGATAGCTGCCTTCATGGTCTTGATGACACCTATGCATTTCTGCAATTGCTCCTCTTCGCGGCATCGCAGTTTACAGATAACCTCTTTTGTGTGCGACATATCTGGAGCTGATGTGGTGTCGTCACTGCTACCTCCTGGTTGTACGATGTTAAATGTCGTCAGATCTATCGTAATCGGCGACCTAACGTGCTGCGCCGTTGGTGTCTTGAAGGCACCGTTGGGGCTCTCTTCTGTGCTGTTCTTCGGCGTTCTCTTGTTTGTTGGTAAAGTTGCCATGTTGAGTAGTTCGCCAGCGCTTCGTGTATGGAGGGGCGGGCCGCAAAATCAGGAGCGGGTATACCCTCGGATCCTCAGGATCCTACCCCAGTTCCCTGAGGCCTGACCTACGCTTCACCAATCCCGGAATACACGGACGGACTGGAGCTCGCCCGGGGCAATGCAGATTCCGACATCTTGCATCCACCATACACTACCTGATCAGGGCCCGAAGTGGCTGGTTCCTCACAATGCGTCGCGGATCCTCGTCGGCAGAGCAAGCTCACATCAGCCTACTCCCCAGCCGGATGAGAAGACCAGTCGGTTCGTAGACACTCCCGGAGTCGCCGCAACGCTTGCCGATCTGTACCTGGGAACAGAAAGGAAAGGGAAGAGGAAGGGTGGGGGTCAGCGGACAGCTGGCGTCACTGGCTGTACCGTTTCCGCATACGGTAGCGGCACTGGGGCCGGCCAGACATCCCAATAATAATAATAATAATAATAATAATAATAATAATAATAATAATAATAATAATAATAATAATAATAATAATAATAATAATAATAATAATAATAATAATAATAATAATAATAATAATAATAATAATAATAATAATAATAATAATAATAATAATTTTTTTTTTTTTTTTTTTTTTTTTTTTTTTAAATTTTAATTTTTCCTCCACATGCTCCACCTTCCCCAAGACATAAGGCCAACAAAATGTCGACCTCACCTCCCGGGTACCTCACGCTGACTCAGCAGTTGCCCCCCACTACCTAAAGAGTAGAGAGGCGCAAGATGCCGGCCACAAAAAAAAATTAACAATATAATTAAATAGAAAAGCGAAACATGCATGTACATTTGAGAGCAAAAGACTCCCATCAAAGAACATACAACTTAATTTCTATATACTATTCTAATAAGTACATACATATGTAATATAATAGAGATATGTGCCACTAAGCTGAATGCTTGACAGTGGCAAGGGTTTATTAATCAGTTCGCCAAAACACAACTGAATGGAATTATATAATTTTAACTAATTTTAACATTAACATTGGATGCTGTGATCAAAATAAGGATTATAATAATAAGCAAGATATATTGTATCTCGTAGTATTAGTGTTAAATTACTAGTCAAAGAACAGAGATTAAACAAAACTATAGTAGACTTAATCTTTCGTAAAAATCCCAGTATAACAGAAAAAAAAAATCCCGTGTCTAACCGTATATAAAACGATGGTCAGAAAATAACATGCATGATGCAGAATCACATACTGAAGAAATGATAAAGTAAGCAGGCAATACACTAATAATCTTCACAGAAAAAAGATTATAAACAACTTCTTGCCAGCCCAGCTGTTAACAGGGTCATGACCGATACGCAAAAAATTATCGATAAATTCCGAAAGTTATAATGTAAAGGTTTATAAAGTATACAGGAAATATACCCATTTATACATACATATTATATTATCTGCGTGTTTATTTCGCAGAAGTATCTTTCAGTACGCATATATTTAGTAGATACTTCATAATTGGGCTGGATTACACGTAATTATAACAATACATACATGATCACAGATCATGCATTATCCAGTCTCTGATTCGCGTTTTTACTTCACGTAGTGACTGAAGATTCCTTAAGTTTCCCGGTAGCATATTTAAAAGTCTTGGAACAACTACTTGTCGTTGTCTTTGTCCGTATTTATTTGAGTACCGTGGTACTTCAAGTTCACGTAAAGAAATAGCTCTTGTTTTATGTGGGTGTTGACGCACAGTAGTAATTTGTTGATTGAAGTAGTTATTGATTAATACCCGAAGCATGTATAGTTCTTCAATTTTCAGTAGTTTAAGTTTTTTATATGCACTATTAACATCTTGTATATCTTTTTTAATGTGTCTGATTATCACATTTTGTGTTAATTGCAACTTATTTAAATGGCAGAAGGATGCAGTGCCCCAAATAACAATCCCATAGTTTAAAATGGATTCGACTAATGCGCGATATATTAGAATTAGGATATGCTGTGGTACAATATTACTTAGGTAATAAAAGCAGCAAGAAAAGTATTTCAATTTTTTATGTACTTCGTTAATATGGATATTCCACAAGAACGAATCGTCGATAGTCAATCCAAGATATTTTTGTTGTTTCACTATAGGCAAAGGTTTACAATGACACAGACCTGCAGTACTTCCATTTCGAGCCATTATATGTAGACAGACATCTGTGTGAGCTATGAGTTTGATGTTGCAATAGAGTCTATTATGCGGTGAGGCTATGTACATAATATTGGTTTTTTTAAGATTAATTGATAATTTCTTGTCATGAGCCCACAATTGGAATTTAAAGAAATCTTGTTTTAAATTGTTCAGTGCTAAATTAAAGTCTTTATGTGCTGATACAACAAGAGTGTCATCTGCATATAAATAATGTTTGCATTTGTTGAAACAATGTTGAACGTCATTTACATATATGAGGTAAAGCAAAGGTCCCAAGATACTTCCCTGAGGGACACCACGTTTAACGGTCCTACTAGCGCTCAAACGTCCGCCATATTTTACTACAAGTTTTCGATTTTTTAAGTAATTGCAGAACCAAGAAAGAGTCAATCCACGAACACCTATCTTATGTAACATTGAAACCATTTCATCATGGTTAATACTATCGAATGCCTTCCGTAAGTCGATGAACATACAAAGTACGTGTTTTCCATTATCTAACTTTTCGTTTATACAATCCGTAACAAGTTCCAGTGCTGAGATGGTACCTCTACTTTTTATAAATCCAAATTGATTATCGCTTAATATATTGTATTTATGCAAATAGTCATAAAGATTGTCAGCTATGTACCTTTCAATTATTTTATCTACGACGGACAAAACAGATATTGGTCTGTAATTATCATATATTCCTTTCGAGCCTCCCTTGTATATAGGCGTAACAACAGCCAGTTTTAGTTTCTCCGGGACTTCTCCTGTATATATTGAAAGATTAACTAGGTTAATTAATATATACTTAAACTCCTTACAATAAGTTCTAATATCTGTCACTGAAATACCATCCATTCCAGTGGATTTTTTATCCGAAATTTTACAAATTAAATTGTTATACTCTTGTTCACAAAGGAAAGGTAAAAAAAACGATTGACGTTGAAGTACCTCATATGACAGTCCTCGTTCCTTCATATATGGAGCAAATAAGACGGTATTACAGATGTGAGAAATGTTCCCGGCAATATCGGAAAAAAAAGATGCGAAACCATCTAAAGTCTGAGAAACGTTCTTGTCTAACAATGTTGCCTTGGTTGATGATCGTGAACTTCTACCCATAACTTCATTAATGTAATAATAATAATAATAATAATAATAATAATAATAATAATAATAATAATAATAATAATAATAATAATAATAATAATAATAATAATAATAATAATAATAATAATAATAATAATAATTTTTTTTTTTTTTTTTTTTTTTTTTTTTTTTTTTTTGAGTGAGGAAAAATGCCTTAACGCACCATCAGGGACGAGACCCGTCCCCGGTGTGTGGGGCTCGCACCCACTAAAAAACCTCACTTTGTCAGGTGTAGAATCCATCCCGGAACCGCTGGTCGCATTACTTCAGGATGGCACCTCGTAGTTAGCCTCGATCGGCTGCCTCCATTGCTTGGGTCTCTCTCTTCTTCTCCTTCAGCACCTTCTCGACGAACGTGGCGATCTTCTGCCAGTGGTCGTGTCCGGACAGCATCGTTTGCACGACGTTATCCGGCGTTAAAGGTCCTACTTCGTCTTGTAGAGCGTCTCTGTAGTCACTCCACCTCTCGCATTCGAAGAAGGTGTGGTGAGCATCATCTTCCGCAGAGTCGTGATACTGGCATGTCGCGTTCTCTGCTATACCCATTCGAGCCAGGTATGCGTTGAAATACCCGTGTCCGCTAAAAAACTGGGTAAGGTAGTAATTTACCTCGCCGTGGTCTCGGTCCATCCAGTCCGTTAGGTTGCGGATGAGTCTGGCCGTCCACCGTCCTCTGGTGTCGTTCTGCCAGCGCTCTTGCCAACGTTGTCGTGTGAGCGCTTTAGCGTCCGCTCTCGCTTGTCGTGCACCGACGTCTCGTCGTGTCTCGTAGACTCTCTTCTTTTCTTGAGCCAGTAAGTCTATCGGGGTTACTCCTGCGATCACGAGCACCGCCGGTTCGGAAACCGTACGGTATGCGCTGGCGATCCTGAGTGCTCCCCGTCGCTGTACTGAAGCCATCCGCTTTCTGTACTTGTCCTGCCGTAAGGTGTCAGCCCAGATCTCGCTTCCATACAACAGTATGGAATGGGTGACGGTCATTAGCAGCCGGCGTTTACTCGCCGTCGGTCCTCCTACGTTGGCCATTAGTCGGCTCAACATCGTCGTTACTTTAGCGGCCTTATCGCTCGACGACTGAATCTGTTGCCAGAAGGTCATCTTGCTGTCGAGCCGCAGTCCGAGGTACTTCACGGAAGTTGTAGTGGTTATGACTTCCGTATCCACCGTCATCTCGATCTCCCTAGGGATTCGTCTCCTGGTCAGTAGAACGACCTCGGTCTTCTCCGTTGCCAGGGTCAGGCCGTGTTCGTCCATCCATGTGGTGACTCTTCTCATTACCTGGTTGAGCCTTCTCTGGGCATCCGCCTCGTCACGCGCTAGGATGACTGCCGCTACGTCGTCTGCGTATCCTATCAGATACGCATCTTGCGGCAGCTCCATTCGGAGGATCCCGTCGTAGGACACATTCCATAAGTCGGGGCCCAGTATGGAGCCCTGCGCTGCTCCCGCTGTTATCTTCTTCGTGCACGGCCCGCCTGCGGTATCGTAGACCAGCTTCCTGTCGCTAAGGTAGCTGCGTATCATCCTAAGTAAATAGGATGGCGTGTCGAACGTGTTCTGCAAGGAGTCAAGAATGACGTCCCATCTCGCCGAGTTGAAGGCGTTTCTTACGTCCAATGTGACGAGCATCACCAGGGGTCTCGAGTAATGATTTCCCCGTTGAGCGGCTTCGAAGGTTTCCACTACCTGCGCTACGGCGCCGACGGTGGAGTGACCCTTCCTGAAGCCATGTTGTCTCTCGGACAGGCCTCCCGCGTCGTCTATGCTGCTCTCCAGTCGCGTTTTGAGCAGTCTCTCTAGTAGCTTTCCAGCCGTGTCCAGCATACATAGCGGTCTGTATGCCGATGCCGTGGTCGGGTCGCCCTTGCCTTTGCTTATCAGCACTAGTCGCTGTACCTTCCATCTCTTGCAGAAGGATCCTTCTGTTAAACAGCGGTTGTACATGTTCAGAAGCAGATCTGGGCAGACGCGCGCCACAATCTTGAGAGCTTCCGTCGGAATTCCGTCGGGTCCAGGTGCCTTCCGGTTTTGTAGGGAGTTCGCCGCCCTTGACAGTTCATCTCCGCTAAAAAGCGGGATGTCGTTCAATAGCTCGTCCTCCATTTCCGCAGTTCTCTCCGGATGAGTAGGGAACAACGTGTCAACGATGTTCCGCATCCGATCTCGTTCGAGGACTGGATTCGCCGTCTTCGTCGTAAGCTTCTGCATGACGATCTTGTACCCAAGGCCCCATGGGTCGTTGTCAACGTCCTGCCGCAGCTCCTCCCACTTACGTTTCTTGCTCCTGTAGATGGCGTTCTTGAGATCTCTCTTGGCGTTCCTAAAGTCCTCGGACTCTAGTTCTGCCGCGTTCGGATCTCGTCGTCTTACTCTGGTTATTCTCCGCCTAAGCTGTAAGCATCTTTTCCGGAGGGTCGCGATTTCGTCGTTCCACCAATACGCAGATCTTCTGTTGTATATCTTTCTGCGCGGCATAGAGGCGTCGCAGGCGCGACATATCAGGGCCATGGTCGCGTCCGCAATTGTCTCCGCCGAACCGGTACATTCCATGACGGCATCCTTTCCTCGAGTGATTGCATGAGCCAGTGCGTCTTCATCCAGCTTCGCTACGTTCCATCGAGGACCGGGCGGAGCAGGATTTCGCCTGATCGGCTGCTGTCTCGTCACGTTGTAGCTTATGTACTGGTGGTCACTTCCGGTGTAGTCCTCCATGACTCGCCAGTCCACGATGTCCCGCACAATGTCCTCCGAGGCCAATGTGATGTCCGGTATCGTCTCTCCGTAGCCTGGTCTTCTGAACGTGGTGGTGTCTCCGACATTTACCACGCTGAGTCCGAGTCTGGCCGCCATGTCCAATATACGCCTCCCTCGCGAATCGGTGTATTCCATACCCCATTCCACGGCTTTGGCGTTGACGTCTCCTCCTAGAATAATGGACCCTGCCATTTCTCGAAGGTCGTCTTCCAGGTTGTCAAGCTTGCCCTGAAAGTCCGCTATCGGCTCGTTGGGTGTGAGATAGCAGCTCACGTAGGTGATGGTGCCGCTCTTTACCCACACGTATCCGTTTCGGGCTCCGTGGTTGTCGACCATGACGCTGTTCGTGTCCGGGATCCATATAGCTGCAGTGCCGAGTGTGTCCCTGTACCACCCGGTGCATTCCTTATCCCGGTATTGTTCACTGATAAGCAGCAGATCTACTCCGGTGTCCAGTTGTAGTTGGATGAGGAGATCGTCTGCTGTTCTGCTTCGGTGCATGTTGCCTTGTAGGATTCTGGTCATTGGCTCTTCTTTGCCTGATCTAATGCCTTTCTGAAGGAGGGACATGCGCCGGACCCAGGGACATGGCTGCGTGTCGCGGTGTCTCCCGTGCAGAGGAAGCATTTTGCTTTGTTTTTGCAGTCCTTCCGTTGGTGGCCTTTTTCTCCGCAATTGATGCAAAGGCCTTGTGTTCTTCTGTCTGGTCCGGGACAAGTAGCCTGTCGATGTCCGTAGCCGAAGCAGCGGAAGCACCTGACGACTTCTACCCTGCGTCTTATTCTGCTGTTTATCCAGCCGATCTTTATTCTGGGTGTTTCCAGGAGCTTAAGGGCTTGACGCTGGCTCAGTTGGACGATAGCCATTCTCAGCCCTCTGCTATTCGCGTTGGTGAGGCTGATCTTCACGTCGCCGTCACTGATTCCTAACTTCGCTTTGACTGCTGCGCAGACTTCCTCCGTTGTCGTTAAGCAGTCTAGATCTCTAAATTCTAGCGTCTCCTTGGGCTCTAGGGTGCTGATATTCGCCTTCTCGCCCAGGATATTCTTCAATGCGCTGCTGAAGCCTGCTGTGTCTTTGCTGCCGGGTCCTAGTTCCAACAGCATATCTCCGGCGCGTGTTTTCCGCACCGCCTTAATCTCGGTGCCTGTCTCTTCTGGTTTCGCGTTGCTGCGCAGCTCTCGCAGTACGTCAGCATACGACTTCCCTTGCGCAGGTTTTACTAGAAGCGCATCCAATCGAGGCTTCGTGTTCCGTTTCTTCTGCTTGTTCTTCTTTAGCTGTTTCTGGTCGGTACCGTCGTCCTTTCTCTGACCACCGGCTATCTTCTGCTGCTGTTTGTTGTCAGAAGCTTTTGCAGCTGCCTTCTTCTCTTCTTGAGCTTGCTTTCTCCTGCCTGCTCGGTCCTTCATCCACACGTTCTCGGAGGGATGCGCTTCCTTCTTCTCCACGTTCTTGTTGCCCGTAGCAGAAGTAGCCTGCGTCTTGGTAGCAGGCTCTGACGCCTTTGGCGCGTGCTCTCTTGCTTGCAGCTCGGCCTTCTTCCATCGCCTCCTGCAGTCAGAGATCATATCCACTGCTTCTTCTAGCTCCTTCAAGCCGTTCTTTACATCCATCGAGACGTTCTTCTGCCTGCCGATAGCTGCCTTCATGGTCTTGATGACACTTATGCACTTCTGCAATTGCTCCTCTTCGCGGCATCGCAGTTTGCAGATAACCTCTTTTGAGGACGACATATCTGAAGCTGATGTCGTGTCGTCACTGCTACCTCCTGGTTGTACGATGTTAAATGTCGTCAGATCTATCGTAATCGGCGACCTAACGTGCTGCGCCGTTGGTGTCTTGAAGGCACCGTTGGGGCTCTCTTCTGTGCTGTTCTTCGGCGTTCTCTTGTTGGTTGGTAAAGTTGCCATGTTGAGTAGTTCGCCAGCGCTTCGTGTATGGAGGGGCGGGCCGCAATAGTCAAGAACGGGTATACCCTCAGATCCTCGGGATCCTACCCCAGTTCCCTGAGGCCTGACCTACGCTTCACCAATCCCGGAATACACGGACGGACTGGAGCTCGCCCGGGGCAATGCAGATTCCGACATCTTGCATCCACCATACACTACCTGATCAGGGCCCGAAGTGGCTGGTTCCTCACAATGCGTCGCGGATCCTCGTCGGCAGAGCAAGCTCACATCAGCCTACTCCCCAGCCGGATGAGAAGACCAGTCGGTTCGTAGACACTCCCGGAGTCGCCGCAACGCTTGCCGATCTGTACCTGGGAACAGAAAGGAAAGGGAAGAGGAAGGGTGGGGTCAGCGGACAGCTGGCGTCACTGGCTGTACCGTTTCCGCATACGGTAGCGGCACTGGGGCCGGCCAGACACAGAATAATAATAATTTTTTTTTTTTTTTTTTTTTTTTTTTTTTTTTTTTTTTTTTGAGGAAAAAATGCCTTAACGCACCATCAGGGACGAGACCCGTCCCCGGTGTGTGGGGCTCGCACCCACTAAAAACCTCACTTTGTCAGGTGTAGAATCCATCCCGGAACCGCTGGTCGCATTACTTCAGGATGGCACCTCGTAGTTAGCCTCGGTCGGCTGCCTCCATTGCTTGGGTCTCTCTCTTCTTCTCCTTCAGCACCTTCTCGGCGAACGTGGTGATCTTCTGCCAGCGGTCGTGTCCGGACAGCATCGTTTGCACGACGTTATCCGGCGTTAGAGGTCCTACTTCGTGTTGTAGAGCGTCTCTGTAGTCACTCCACCTCTCGCATTCGAAGAAGGTGTGGTGAGCATCATCTTCCGCAGAGTCGTGATACTGACATGTCGCGTTCTCTGCTTTACCTATTCGAGCCAGGTATGCGTTGAAATACCCGTGCCCGCTGAAAAACTGGGTGAGGTAGTAATTTACCTCGCCGTGGTCTCGGTTCATCCACTCCGTGATGTTGCGGATGAGTCTGGCCGTCCACCGTCCTCTCGTGTCGTTCTGCCAGCGCTCTTGCCAACATTGTCGTGTGAGCGCTTTAGCGTCCGCTCTTGCTTGTCGTGCACCGACGTCTCGTCGTGTCTCGTAGACTCTCTTCTTTTCTTGAGCCAGTAAGTCTATCGGGGTTACTCCTGCGATCACGAGCACCGCCGGTTCGGAAACCGTACGGTATGCGCTGGCGATCCTGAGTGCTCCCCGTCGCTGTACTGAAGCCATCCGCTTTCTGTACTTGTCCTGCTGTAAGGCGTCAGCCCAGATCTCGCTTCCATACAACAGTATGGAATGGGTGACGGTCATTAGAAGCCGGCGTTTACTCGCCGTCGGTCCTCCTACGTTGGCCATTAGTCGGCTCAACATCGTCGTTACTTTAGCGGCCTTATCGCTCGACGACTGAATCTGTTGCCAGAAGGTCATCTTACTGTCGAGCCGCAGTCCGAGGTACTTCACGGAAGTTGTAGTGGTTATGACTTCCGTATCCACCGTCATCTCGATCTCCCTAGGGATTCTTCTCCTGGTCAGTAGAACGACCTCGGTCTTCTCCGTTGCCAGGGTCAGGCCGTGTTCGTCCATCCACGTGGTGACTCTTCTCATGACCTGGTTGAGCCTTCTCTGGGCATCCGCCTCGTCACGCGCTAGGATGACTGCCGCTACGTCGTCTGCGTATCCTATCAGATACGCATCTTGCGGCAGCTCCATTCGGAGGATCCCGTCGTAGGACACATTCCATAAGTCGGGGCCCAGTATGGAACCCTGCGCCGCTCCCGCTGTTATCTTCTTCGTGCACGGCCCGCCTGCTGTGTCGTAGATCAGCTTCCTGTCGCTAAGGTAGCTGCGTATCATCCTAAGTAAATAGGATGGCGTGTCGAACGTGTTCTGCAGGGCGTCCAACATGACGTCCCATCTCGCCGAGTTGAAGGCGTTTCTTACGTCCAATGTGACGAGCATCACCAGGGGTCTCGAGTAATGATTTCCCCGTTGAGCGGCTTCGAAGGTTTCCACTACCTGCGCTACGGCGCCGACGGTGGAGTGTCCCTTCCTAAAGCCATGCTGTCTCTCGGACAGGCCTCCCGCGTCGTCTATGCTACTCTCCAGTCGTGTTTTCAGCAGTCTTTCTAGTAGCTTTCCAGCCGTGTCCAGCATACATAGCGGTCTGTATGCCGATGCCGTGGTCGGATCGCCCTTGCCTTTGCTTATCAGCACTAGTCGCTGTACCTTCCATCTCTTGCAGAACGCTCCTTCTGTTAGACAGCGGTTGTACATGTTCAGAAGCAGATCTGGGCAGACGCGCGCCACAATCTTCAGAGCTTCCGTCGGAATTCCGTCGGGTCCAGGTGCCTTCCGGTTTTGTAGGGAGTTCGCCGCTCTTGACAGTTCATCTCCGCTAAAAAGCGGGATGTCGTTCAATCGCTCGTCCTCCATTTCCGCAGTTCTCTCCGGATGGGTTGGGAACAACGTGTCAACGATGTTCCGCATCCGATCTCGTTCGAGGACTGGATTCGCCGTCTTCGTCGTAAGCTTCTGCATGACGATCTTGTACCCAAGGCCCCATGGGTCGTTTTCAACGTCCTGCCGCAGCTCCTCCCACTTACGTTTCTTGCTCCTGTAGATGGCGTTCTTGAGATCTCTCTTGGCGTTCCTAAAGTCCTGGGACTCTAGTTCTGCCGCGTTCGGATCTCGTCGTCTCACTCTGGTTATTCTCCGCCTCAGCTGTAAGCATCGTTTCCGGAGGGTTGCAATCTCGTCGTTCCACCAATACGCAGTTCTTCTATTGTGTTTCCTTCTCCGCGGCATAGAGGCGTCGCAGGCGCGACGTATGAGGGCCATGGTCGCGTCCGCAATTGTCTCCGCCGAACCGGTACATTCCATGACGGCATCCTTTCCCTGAGCGATTGCATGAGCCAGGGCGTCTTCATCCAGCTTCGCTACGTTCCATCGAGGACCGGGCTGAGCAGGATTTCGCCTGATCGGCTGCTGCCTCGTCACGTGGTAGCTTATGTACTGGTGGTCACTTCCGGTGTAGTCCTCCATGACTCGCCAGTCCACGATGTCCCGCACAATGTCCTCCGAGGCCAATGTGATGTCCGGTATCGTCTCTCCGTAACCTGGTCTTCTGAACGTGGTGGTGTCTCCGACATTTACCACGCTGAGTCCGAGTCTGGCCGCCATGTCCAGTATACGTCTTCCTCGTGAATCGGTGTATTCCATACCCCACTCCACGGCTTTGGCGTTCACGTCTCCTCCTAGAATAATGGACCCTGCCATTTCTCGAAGGTCGTCTTCCAAGTTGTCGAGCTTGCCCTGAAAGTCCTCTATCGGCTCGTTGGGCGTGAGATAGCAGCTCACGTAGGTGATGGTGCCGCACTTTACCCAAACGTATCCGTTTCGGGCTCCGTGGTTGTCGACGATGACTGTGTTCGTGTCCGGGATCCATATAGCTGCAGTGCCGAGTGTGTCCCTGTACCACCCGGTGCATTCCTTATCTCGGTATTGCTCACTGATAAGCAGCAGATCTACTCCGGTGTCCAGTTGTAGTTGGATGAGGAGGTCGTCTGCTGTTCTGCTTCGGTGCATGTTGCCTTGTAGGGCTCTGGTCATTGGCTCTTCTTTGCCTGATCTAATGCCTTTCTGAAGGAGGGACATGCGCCGGACCCAGGGACGTGGCTGCGTGTCGCGGTGTCTCCCGTGCAGAGGAAGCATTTTGCCTTGTTTTTGCAATCCTTCCGTTGGTGGCCTTTTTCTCCGCAATTGATGCAAAGGCCTTGTGTTCTTCTGTCTGGTCCGGGACAAGTAGCCTGCCGATGTCCGTAGCCGAAGCAGCGGAAGCACCTGACGACTTCTACCCTGCGTCTAATCCTGCTGTTTATCCAGCCGATCTTTATTCTTGGTGTTTCCAGCAGCTTAAGGGCTTGGCGGTGACTCAGTTGAACGATAGCCATTCTCAGCCCTCTGCTGTTTGCGTTGGTGAGGCTGATCTTCACGTCGCCGTCACTGACTCCTAACTTTGCTGTCACTGCTGCGCGGACTTCCTCCGTTGTCGTTAAGCAGTCTAGATCTCTGAATTCCAAAGTCTCTTTGGGCTCTAGAGTGCTAATGTTAGCCTTCTCGCCCAGGATCTTCTTCAGCGCGCTGCTGAAACCCGCAGTATCCTTGGTGCTGGGTCCTAGTTCCAGAATAATAATAATAATAATAATAATAATAATAATAATAATAATAATAATAATAATTCGGCAATGACATCACAGATGTATGTGCTTACTGCGGAGCAACGGATACTGCCGAACATACATTGTTTGAATGTCCGAGGTGGAATGAGACTCGTGGAGTACTTCATAATACTCTAGGTATTACGGTGGACAAATATAATATAATAGAACTTATGACGAACAGTGTGGAAATATGGAATGCCATACATAAAGTGATTGTAATAATTATGCAGTCGAAGGAAAAGGAAGAGCGAGAACGACAGGCAGGAGTAGATATTAGCACACGCCTATAAGTAAATAAATATATAATAATTGTTGAGTAAGGTAATAAGAAAAAGTAAAGGACGATGAAGTGGGCATGCCGGTAGTATCTGATGTAATATCACTTGATGGTTCCGGATACTACAGAGGGCACTGAGGGGTTTTAGTGGGTGAGAGTCCCACACGCCATGTTGTGATTGACCAAAGCACATGGTGTGCATAAAGCATTTCCCCTGACAAAAAAAAAAAAAAAAAAAATAATAATAATAATAATAATAATAATAATAATAATAATAATAATAATAATAATAATAATAATAATAATAATAATAATAATAATAATAATAATAATAATAATAATAATAATAATAATAATAATAATAATAATAATTTTTTTTTTTTTTTTTATATAATAATCCTCCACGCACTCCACCTTAATCCAGAGCACCCAACCATGCAGAAGCATGACCAGGCCCTCCGGGTATTCCTCACGCGAGAGAACGCATCGCAATCACGACAAGACATGAAAACACGTCAATACCGCCACCGCGATACGCCTCCCCCTACAATGTATATATATATAGCAGATAGTTTAAAACAAAGACAATAAAATAAGTTGTTCTATAATAACCTAAGCACTACTATCCACATCTGGTAAAACATCTGATGAAACATCTGATTAAACGAACCTCTTGAGCACTAAGTACAAGTACTTGTCAGCATAGAGTGTTCAGTTTAGTGTTGACCAACATATAACTAGTAAATAATAATTAAAATTTAAATATTAAATTAATAATCTTTCTCTGACATTCCACACTGTTAAATGTGTCGCATTAATGCATCCACAAAATAAAGATGAATACTAGCGACGAAGCTAGCTTACGAATACTAGCATAGCAATGTAAACCCAAAAATAATTACAAAATAACAGTAATGCCCTTCAATCCCGCAACTATCAAATTAATGATTAAACAATTATATCGAAACTACTAAAAACTTCAATCATAACTGCAACAATGCAAAAAAACTAACATAAAGTTATAATTTCTAATTTAACCAAATTAAAATTAAAATTAAAACCATTCCTAAGCTAATTACATTTTATCATTCAAATTTAACCAAAAACAAAACCTATTCCGACTCCTCACAAGCACTCACATCACATGAACTACACTAATTAATCCGAGTTAATAATCACAATAAACACATGATCCTCGATGATACAACACACAATGAGTCTTTTCTTAATCCTCCATCAACCAGTCTAACACTAATTTTTTGAATTTAACTTTTGAAGATTCTGATACAATGTGGGTGGGTAGTAGATTAAATAGTCTATGTAGAACCGCACTTCTTGTTCTATCACCATACTTATTTATTGTTCTTTGTATTCTTGTTTGACCCATCGCTTTTGCTCTTGTATCGTGATTATGGTCTATTTTTTGAATGCCACCTAATTTATTAAAATTGTTTGTCAGCGTCCTCAACCAACATAATTTTTCCACGTCTAAAATGTTAGAATCTTTTGATGTTTGTAAGCCTTCACTTTTTGAACTTTTTTTAATTATACCTCCTATTCTGTCCTGTATATACTTTAGTCTGCTAATGTAGGAGTGTGAGGCCGTACCCCAGACCGATACCCCATAATTTAGTACGGATTGTACTAGGCTGCTGTATATCAGTTTCAATGTTTTGAATGGCACCATCTCCGCAAGATAATAAAAACACCACACAAAGTGTCTTAGTTTTTTACATAAATCATTTATTTGTTCGTTCCACAAAAAGAAATTGTCCACATACACTCCCACATATCTAATACGTGCTACATTTTCTATGCTATCCTTACAATCACAATTTTTGATATTTTCCCCTTGCATGTGGTAGTTGTTATGTATGCACCCGTTATCATGAAATTTTAAGTGTACTTGGCAGTTAAAAGCTATATGTGGAGATCTGATGTGCATCAGTTTAGTCTTTTTACTATTTATCGCCAGCTCATTATCATGACACCATAATTGAAGTCGAAAAAAATCGTGCTGCAACCTTTCATTTGCTGTTTCCAAGTTTTTATGTATGGAAACGATTACCATATCATCCGCATACATGTAATAGTCGCAAAGTTCGAAACATCTACCCACATCGTTAACATACACAATGTATAGTAGCGGACCCAGTATACTACCCTGGGGCACGCCAATGGTTGATTCTTTATTGCTGCTTAAACTTTTCCCGATTTTGACTTTAAATGATCTTTTGGTTAAGTAATCTGTTAGCCAAGTGTGTATTGGTCCTCGTATTCCATAGTCATAAATTTTGTTAAGCAACTTTTCATGATTGATGGAATCAAATGCACGCGAAAAATCCACAAAGACACATTCCACATGCATGTGCTCGTTTAATTTCGTATTGACTAAATCGGCGAAATCTTCCAGTAATTGTGTTGTACCTTTACCAGAGAGATATCCGTACTGCTTAGCATCAATGCGATTGAAATTATTAAGAAAATCATAAATTTTACTCGATATATATCTTTCCATAATCTTATCTATTGTTGGCAGTAGAGATATACCCCTGTAATTTTCATATAAACTATGATTACCATTTTTGTAGATTGGTCTGACAATTGCACATTTTAATCCCTCTGGCACGATACCCTTTCTCAGAGACAGATTAATTAACTGTAATAATGGTAGCATAAAAACATCTCTAAAGTTTTTAATATCTTTCGCGCTGATATTATCACATCCAGGAGATTTATTAATTTGTAGGCAATCTAATATTTTTTGTAGATCATACAAATCCATATCCGGTAAAAACATTGATTTATCAAACAAATTATGTGTGTTCTTACCCGTAAATACTTTCTTATTGCATTTATGAACTATTGCATCAGTTTGTGTTTTAAATGTATTAGCAAAATTATTTGCAATTATGTACTCCTCTGTTTTCATATATTTTTTAATTTTATCATCGCTTCCTATTTTATTACCGCGACCTAAAATATTATTTATATTTATCCAGGTTTTTTTCATGTCGCCTTTACAGTTATTAAATAATTTTGTAAAATGTTTCTTTTTTTCTAATTTTATTAACATATTTATCTGATTTCTTTGCTGTTTATATTCATTTCTTAACCCGTTTTTTATTATCTCTACCGTACAATTTTTCCATTCCCGAAACTTTTTATCGCGTTTATTTATTTCAGATAGAATACGAGGTGTAATCCAAGGTTTAACCGGTGTCTGCTTACGTATCCGTTTAATAGTAGTGGTTGTGGCGAATTCATATGCCTGTGTATACGCTCTACACATGTAATCGTATAACAAATTAGGATCATCAAATTCTAAGGCAACCCGTTCGTCTAATAGTTCGCATAATTTTAAGTAGAGTAAATTTTTATTAATCGTTTTAACAGAACAGCATTGGTTTTTATTAATCCTATTTTGTATTTTTATAGCGCCACAAAGTAGGTAGTGATCCGAAATTTTGGTTTTAACTATTGCACCGATCATATTTGAAGCACCACCTCTATAATAAATGTGATCTATGCATGATCGCTTTAGTTCATTATCACTGATTTCCTCCCTCGTAAAGTAATTTATTTTTCTTATCAAACCATTTGCAAATAGAATATTTTCATACCTCATAACCGTATTGTTTTCAACTAATATATCTATGTTTACATCTCCAATTACCATCAGATTTTTATCTTTATTACTTTGTAGGTAAATTTCCAATTCATCTAAGAACACCGAAATGTCGCTAGCCGGCGGTCGGTACACAATTAACATTTTTATGACCTTTTGACTATTCAGTACAATTTTAATACAAATTACCTCCGCACTATTGAACGAGATGTGTATATTTTCATATGAAACCGTATCTTTTATATAGACAAACAGACCACCTCCACCAGTGTCTTTTCTACATTTAGCAATTAGTTCGTATGAGTTTATCGAAAACACTTGCCCGAAATTATCAAAGTCATTTTGCTTTATGTTAACCTCCGACAATAGTATCAAATGCAAATCATCTAGGAAGTTACTTATATACGCACAAAATTCATCAAAATGCGATTTGACTGATCTTATATTGTTATATAGAAATAAGAAATTGTTATCACTCGAGTTACATACCAAGTTTGTCCAATTTTCAATGTGGTCCAAAACCAAATTTTCGTATTCATCGCTTATGTTTGCCTCAATTAGATCCATCTTCCTTTTTAGTACTTACCCACTAGATTAACCTATCACCTCTAACTCAGCAATACCCCTTATATGATGCACTTTCTCGCCTTCTTCCTTTCTTGCTAAAATTTTATTACCACTTGCCCATACAAACTTCCATTGTGCGTCCATTGCTTTCTTTCTTGCTTCCCATAGCAGCTTTTTGTGAAACGACGTTAGCTGGCTAAATATCTTAATTCTTTCTAAATTTGAACCTCCCACTATCTCATTATTCCTTATGACCTGTTTGTTTTTTTTCAATATTAATTTCTTCTCCTTTAGGGTTCTCAATTTGACCGCTATTGGTCTCGCTTTGCCATCCCTTTCCAGACCATTTCTTTTCACTTCTTCTACGCTTTCCAGATTCAATGTGACTCCTATTTTATTTGCCAGTTTCAGGACAATTTCTTCCAGCACTTCATTATCCTTTTCCTCCACTCCGAAAATTTCTATGTTTCTTTCTAAACGATCTTGCTCCAATTCTGCTACTTTATCAGAGAGAAACTTTATTGCTTTATCCTTCTTCTGATTTTCTTGCAGTAAAACACTGACATTCTGTTCAATATTTTTCATATAATCCTTCAATTCCTCTTGTTTCTTTGTTATCTCTTCATACTGCTTTGCTATTTTTCCACAATCCTCGCAGTTCTTATCAATTTTTATTTTCATCTGCTCTACTATTTTTTTAATTTGTCTGATATCATCAACAAAGCCAGTTTCTGTTTCATCTGAAGACTTGACTTCTTGCGATCTCACTTTATTTCTACAGTGATCACATCTCCATGTGTTCTTTCTCTTACTGCTCATTGCAGTCCATGTACTTAACTGGAGGGAACATTCATAATGATATTCACCGTTACATCCTTGACAGAATGTGTGACCCCATCTAAGGGCAGGTTTTCTCCACACTTACTACAATCGCTCATAATTTGAACTAATACAGCCAGTCAGTGAGATCAATTTTTATTTTCCAAACAACAACTACATCAACACACACTGTATATTTTTGTAATCTCGAGGCTTCTAATATAAAAACCGCACCACTTTTTTTCCAAAGATATTTGTTGACTTGCGTGTATCCTTGTTCTCTTTCTTACCAGAAAATAAAAATATGTCTTTTTCACGATGGGCTTATATATTAATAAAAAGGGAAACCTTAATAACTTTTTAATTACTTGTCTTCCGGGCCGGATAACATCGCGAGATCGTTTAGCCGCACATACATCACCTAGAGATAATGTTTATTTCTACTTTAAACACATCCTTTTTGGTTATATTCGAGTTTCAAACGGAGCACTTTTACAATACGTGTATACGAAACGAACAGTGTCACTAAACTTAATAATAATAATAATAATAATAATAATAATAGAACGACCTCGGTCTTCTCCGTTGCCAGGGTCAGGCCGTGTTCGTCCATCCATGTGGTGACTCTTCTCATCACCTGGTTGAGCCTTCTCTGGGCATCCGCCTCGTCACGCGCTAGGATGATTGCCGCTACGTCGTCTGCGTATCCTATCAGATACGCATCTTGCGGCAGCTCCATTCGGAGGATCCCGTCGTAGGACACATTCCATAAGTCGGGGCCGAGTATGGAACCCTGCGCCGCTCCCGCTGTTATCTTCTTCGTGCACGGCCCGCCTGCGGTGTCGTAGACCAGCTTCCTGTCGCTAAGGTAGCTGCGTATCATCCTAAGTAAATAGGATGGCGTGTCGAACGTGTTCTGCAGAGCGTCCAACATGACGTCCCATCTTGCCGAGTTGAAGGCGTTTCTTACGTCCAATGTGACGAGCATCACCAGGGGTCTCGAGTAATGATTTCCCCGTTGAGCGGCTTCGAAGGTTTCCACTACCTGCGCTACGGCGCCGACGGTGGAGTGTCCCTTTCTGAAGCCATGCTGTCTCTCGGACAGGCCTCCCGCGTCGTCTATGCTGCTCTCCAGTCGCGTTTTGAGCAGTCTTTCTAGTAGCTTTCCAGCCGTGTCCAGCATACATAGCGGTCTATATGCCGAAGCCGTGGTCGGATCGCCCTTGCCTTTGCTTATCAGCACTAGTCGCTGTACCTTCCATCTCTTGCAGAACGCTCCTTCTGTTAAACAGCGGTTGTACATGTTCAGAAGCAGATCTGGGCAGACGCGCGCCACAATCTTGAGAGCTTCCGTCGGAATTCCGTCGGGTCCAGGTGCCTTCCGGTTTTGTAGGGAGTTCGCCGCTCTTGACAGTTCATCTCCGCTAAAAAGCGGGATGTCGTTCAATAGCTCGTCCTCCATTTCCGCAGTTCTCTCCGGATGGGTAGGGAACAACGTGTCAACGATGTTCCGCATCCGATCTCGTTCGAGGACTGGATTCGCCGTCTTCGTCGTAAGCTTCTGCATGACGATCTTGTACCCAAGGCCCCATGGGTCGTTGTCAACGTCCTGCCGCAGCTCCTCCCACTTACGTTTCTTGCTCCTGTAGATGGCGTTCTTGAGATCTCTCTTGGCGTTCCTAAAGTCCTCGGACTCTAGTTCTGCCGCGTTCGGATCTCGTCGTCTCACTCTGGTTATTCTCCGCCTAAGCTGTAAGCATCGTTTCCGGAGGGTCGCGATTTCGTCGTTCCACCAATACGCAGATCTTCTATTGTGTTTCCTTCTCCGCGGCATAGAGGCGTCGCAGGCGCGACGTATGAGGGCCATGGTCGCGTCCGCAATAGTCTCCGCCGAACCGGTACATTCCATGACGGCATCCTTTCCCCCAGCGATTGCATGAGCCAGGGCGTCTTCATCCAGCTTCGCTACGTTCCATCGAGGACCGGGCGGAGCAGGATTTCGCCTGATCGGCTGCTGCCTCGTCACGTTGTAGCTTATGTACTGGTGGTCACTTCCGGTGTAGTCCTCCATGACTCGCCAGTCCGCGATGTCCCGCACAATGTCCTCCGAGGCCAATGTGATGTCCGGTATCGTCTCTCCGTAGCCTGGTCTTCTGAACGTGGTAGTGTCTCCGACATTTACCACGTTGAGTCCGAGTCTGGCCGCCATGTCCAGTATACGCCTCCCTCGCGGATCGGTGTATCCCATACCCCATTCCACGGCTTTGGCGTTCACGTCTCCTCCTAGAATAATGGACCCTGCCATTTCTCGAAGGTCGTCTTCCAGGTTGTCGAGTTTGCCCTGAAAGTCCGCTATCGGCTCGTTGGGTGTGAGATAGCAGCTCACGTAGGTGATGGTGCCGCTCGTTACCCACACGTATCCGTTTCGGGCTCCGTGGTTGTCGACGATGACTGTATTCGCGTCCGGGATCCATATAGCTGCAGTGCCGAGTGTGTCCCTGTACCACCCGGTGCATTCCTTATCCCGGTATTGTTCACTGATAAGCAGCAGATCTACTCCGGTGTCCAGTTGTAGTTGGATGAGGAGATCGTCTGCTGTTCTGCTTCGGTGCATGTTGCCTTGTAGGATTCTGGTCATTGACTCTTCTTTGCCTGGTCTAATGCCCTTCTGAAGGAGGGACATGCGCCGGAACCAGGGACGTGGCTGCGTGTCGCGGTGTCTCCCGTGCAGAGGAAGCATTTTGCTTTGTTCTTGCAATCCTTCCGTTGGTGGCCTTTTTCTCCGCAGTTGATGCAAAGGCCTTGTGTTCTTCTGTCTGGTCCCGGGCAAGAAGCCTGTCGATGTCCGTAGCCAAAGCAGCGGAAGCACCTGACGACTTCTACCCTGCGTCTAATTCTGCTGTTTATCCAGCCGATCTTTATTCTCGGTGTTTCCAGCAGCTTAAGGGCTTGACGCTGACTCAGCTGGACGATAGCCATTCTCAGCCCTCTGCCGTTCGCGTTAGTGAGGCTGATCTTCACGTCGGCGTCACTGACTCCTAACTTTGCCTTGACTGCTGCGCTGACTTCCTCCGTTGTCGTTAAGCAGTCCAGATCTCTAAATTCTAGCGTCTCTTTGGGCTCTAAGGTGCTAATGTTAGCCCTCTCGCCCAAGATCTTCTTCAACGCGCTGCTGAAGCCTGCTGTGTCTTTGGTGCTGGGTCCTAGTTCCAACAGCATATCCCCCGCGCGTGTTTTCCGCACCGCCTTAATCTCGGTGCCTGTCTCTTCTGGCTTGGCGTTGCTGCGCAGCTCTCGCAGTACGTCGGCATACGACTTCCCTTGCGCAGGTTTTACGAGAAGCGCATCCAACCGAGGCTTGGCGTTTCGATTCCTCTGCTTATTCTTCTTCGGCTTCTTATTGTCGGTACCGTCGTCCTTTTTCTGACCACCGGCTATCTTCTGCTGCTGTTTGCTGTCAGAAGCTTTTGCAGCTGCCTTCTTCTCTTCTTGAGCTTGCTTTCTCCTGCCTGCTCGGTCCTTCATCCACACGTTCTCGGAGGGATGCATTTCCTTCTTCTCCACGTTCTTATTGCCCGTAGCAGAAGTAGCCTGCGTCTTGGTTGCAGGCGCTGAAGCCTTTTGCGCGTGCTCTCCTGCTTGCAGCTCGGCCTTCTTCCATCTCTTCCTGCAATCAGAGATCATCTCCACTGCTTCTTCTAGCTCCTTCAAGCCGTTCTTTACGTCCATCGAGACGTTCTTCTGCCTGCCAATAGCTGCCTTCATTGTCTTGATGACACCTATGCACTTCTGCAATTGCTCCTCTTCGCGGCATCGCAGTTTGCAGATAACTTCTTTTGTCGACGACATATCTGGAGCTGATGTGGTGTCGTCACTGCTACCTCCTGGTTGCACGATGTTAAATGTCGTCAGATCTATCGTAATCGGCGACCTAACGTGCTGCGCCGTTGGTGTCTTGAAGGCACCGTTGGGGCTCTCTTCTGTACTATTCTTCGGCGTTCTCTTGTTTGTTGGTAAAGTTGCCATGTTGAGTAGTTCGCCAGCGCTTCGTGTATGGAGGGGCGGGCCGAAAAAATCAGGAGCGGGTATACCCTCGGATCCTTGGATCCTACCCCAGTTCCCTGAGGCCTGACCTTCGCTTCACCAATCCCGGAATACGCGGACGGACTGGAACTCGCCCGGGGCAATGCAGATTCCGACATCTTGCATCCACCATACACTACCTGATCAGGGCCCGAAGTGGCTGGTTCCTCACAATGCGTCGCGGATCGTCGTCGGCAGAGCAAGCTCACATCAGCCTACTCCCCAGCCGGATGAGAAGACCAGTCGGTTCGTAGACACTCCCGGAGTCGCCGCAACGCTTGCCGATCTGTACCTGGGAACAGAAAGGAAAGGGAAGAGGATGGGTGGCGGTCAGCGGACAGCTGGCGTCACTGGCTGTACCGTTTCCGCATACGGTAGCGGCACTGGGGCCGGCCAGACACTTAATAATAATAATAATAATAATAATAATAATAATAATAATAATAATAATAATAATAATAATAATAATAATAATAATAATAATAATAATAATAATAATAATAATAATAATAATAATAATAATAATAATAATAATAATAATAATAATAATAATAATAATAAAAAATGTACCCAAATATCTGCAGAATATAATCTCAAGATATCTGACAGATAGGAAGATTGAGATAGATCGAGAGCTGGTAGTGGATGTAGGAGTAGGAGTGCCACAGGGCTCAGTATTGGGACCTATTCTGTGGAATATTCTGTATGATGGAGTGCTTGACTTAGACCTTCCCGTGGATGCCATGACTGTTGCTTATGCCGATGATCTTGCGTTGGTGGTTGGTGCGCGAGATGCTGATATTCTCATGAGAAAAACAGACATTTGCCTACAGGAAATAAGCAACTGGATGAAAGATCATAAATTGAAGCTTGCTCCAGAGAAAACGGAAGCGGTCCTGACTAAAGGAGGAAGAGTAAGAAATAACGTTTTTTTCAATTTGGAAGGTGTGAAGATTGTACCAAAAAACATATACGATATTTGGGTATCATGATAGATGAGCGAGGGTCCTTCCGACATCATTTTTTGATTCTACAAGTCGAGCTGAAGCAAAACTAGCGAAGATAATGAAAATCATGCCAAACATAGGTGGTCCAACAAGTGCTAAGAGAGCAGTTCTGTGTGGCGCGTTGCATAATATTATACTGTACGGAGCCCCGGTGTGGGTACACGCACTGGATGTTCAAAAAAACCTGGAATTATTAGTGAGATCGCAACGCAACATGCTCCTACGAATCTCATCTGCCTACAAAACAGCATCTGCTATTGCGCTTCAGGTAATAACTGGCACTTTGCCTATCGATCTTATGGCACGTGAGAGAGTATACTTGCATGACCGGAAAGATGCGCGTAGAGAGGCTCGAGAACTGTCCCTAAACCACTGGCAAAATCGATGGGTGGCTGAAGTTGACAAGGCACAATGGACGAAAACACTGATCAGCGATATAAAAATGTGGATTAATTGCACACATCGCAGATTGGACTATTACCTTACTCAGGCTTTAACGGGACACGGTACTTTTAGGGCATACGCCGCGAGATTCGGCAATGACATCACAGATGTATGTGCTTACTGCGGAGCAACGGATACTGCCGAACATACATTGTTTGAATGTCCGAGGTGGAATGAGACTCGTGGAGTACTTCATAATACTCTAGGTATTACGGTGGACAAATATAATATAATAGAACTTATGACGAACAGTGTGGAAATATGGAATGCCATACATAAAGTGATTGTAATAATTATGCAGTCGAAGGAAAAGGAAGAGCGAGAACGACAGGCAGGAGTAGATATTAGCACACGCCTATAAGTAAATAAATATAATAATTGTTGAGTAAGGTAATAAGAAAAAGTAAAGGACGATGAAGTGGGCATGCCGGTAGTATCTGATGTAATATCACTTGATGGTTCCGGATACTACAGAGGGCACTGAGGGGTTTTAGTGGGTGAGAGTCCCACACGCCATGTTGTGATTGACCAAAGCACATGGTGTGCATAAAGCATTTCCCCTGACAAAAAAAAAAAAAAAAAAAAAAATAATAATAATAATAATAATAATAATAATAATAATAATAATAATAATAATAATAATAATAATAATAATAATAATAATAATAATAATAATAATAATAATAATAATAATAATAATAATAATAATAATAATAATAATAATAATAATAATAATAATAATAATAATAATAATAATAATAATAATAATAATAATAATAATAATAATAATAATAATAATAATAATAATAATAATAATAATAATAATAATAATAATAATAATAATAATAATAATACTTACACCGCTAGACCTTGGTAACGAGCGTTATGACCCAGCCAGTAACGTCCTTAGTGCAGCAGAACTACGCGCTAAATGGAGAAGCAAGCCGCTGCATGGAAGATATCTGTCGACCATCGAGTCCGAGGGGATGGACACCACAGCGTCACAAGCATGGCTGCGGAACGGAAATCTTTTTGTGGAGACGGAGGGGCGATCCTTGCGATCCAAGATCAGGTAGTACCAACGAGATCGTACCGACGAAGAATTCAGAAGGACAACTTGGAGACAACCACATGCCGCATATGCGGAGATAAAGAGGAATCGCTGGACCACCTGCTGGCAGCATGCTCTGTATTGGCACCGAAGCAGTACCTCGAACGCCACAACAGAGTGGCAAAGATCTTGCATCAGCTGCTTAGACATATGCACATGGAGATAACGTATGAAGACCGCAAGACTCCGTATTATAAATATGAACCACCGGCTGTATGCGAAGACGATAATGCCCGCATATACTGGGACCGACAGGTAATAACAGATAAAACAATACCTAACAACAAGCCGGACATAATACTTATCCTAAAAAAGGAAAAGATAGCGTACATCATTGACGTGACCATACCTCTCGCCGCAAACACCGATAAAGCTTTCACCGAAAAAATAAACAAATACTTACCGCTAGCAGATGAAGTCCGAGTGATGTGGCAAATGACGAAGGTAATTATCGTACCAGTTGTAATCGGCGCAACGGGGGAGATTCCTAAAAGCTACATAAATCCATCGCTACTCTGGGGTTGGAACATGATTTGTATCTGCAGCTGCAAAAAAGTATATTACTAGACGCAGCAGCTATAGTCCGTCGCATCCTTACCTAAGTAGCATCCGCAGAGCATCTTGTTCTTAGAACCGATGTACACTTGCACAGACACCAAGATAAGAAGATCAATCTTGTGAAGAAGAAGATAATAATAATAATAATAATAATAATAATAATAATAATAATAATAATAATAATAATAATAATAATAATAATAATAATAATAATAATAATAATAATAATAATAATAATAATAATAATAATAATAATAATAATAATAATAATAATAATAATAATAATAATAATAATAATAATTCGTGCTATAAAAACACTGTGTCTATAGATGCTAAAACCTTTAGAGAGCAGAAAGGGGATATGGCGATTGTGATTAATCCTAGTGCTAAAGATAATGAGGAGCAGATGGGTACTGTAAAAGTAAATTTCCCGGGAGTAATGTCACTAATGCAAGATAATTTGGAAGAGGGAATAATAGAATTTGTTAAAACCAAAACTGAAACAATTGCGAGTAAAGGCAGAAAGGAAGAGTCATCTAGAATACTATATATGCTCCCGTACTCAATACAACCAGAAGGAGTAAATGACCTTAGCAAACTCTACGACATCCTGGTCAAACTTCAAAAGGAGTTGATCAAGCATGGAACGGAGCAAGTAAAACTTCTTGCTCTGGGAGATCTTGACCACGAGTACTTGAGAAAATGTGCTGAATTTATCTTTAGGGGGACAAAAAACAAAATTGAAATCGTTATGAATGTGAGGAAGCAAAGAGCAAGTGAAGAGAGAGTGACACAACAACTGGAAAAGGTTATTATCAGCTCTCGAGGGAAACAATATGCCGACATTCTACGGTCAGTAAAGAGCAGCATAAATATTGATGAAGCCGATATTAAGATCAAATCGATTAAGAAAACGACAAAAGGAGATGTGTTGCTAGAGGTTCTAGGGGGCAAGGATAAAGCGGAAGCTTTAAAACGAGGAATCCAAAGGAAAGATGAAGAGGCACGAGTTGATATTAAAAGTAATGACGAAACTGTGTATGTAATAGGCATCGATGGGGATGTAGATCCTCAAGAGATAATGGCTGCGATTAGAACCAGTGTGGGTGACTTTACGGCAGGAGCCATAAGAGTAGCATCCATTCGGCCGAATCAATACGGCAGTCAGAACGCCACGCTAATTGTAAGGAAAGAATTGGCAAACGAATTAATCCGAAAAGGTAGAATTAAAATAGGATGGACAATGTGTCACTTAAGACCCCGAGTAAATATAGTTAGGTGCTACAAATGCCTGGAGTTTGGTCATTATAAATCGGAGTGTCAGGGGGAAGACAAGAGAGAGATCTGCTTGAAGTGCGGTAAGAGTGATCACAGGGCTAAAGACTGTACGGGTGCACCTTTTTGTTTCTCATGCAATACCGAGGGACATAGGGCAGAACAAACCAAGTGCCCTTACTATAGGAAGCTCATAAAAGAAAAGACTAAAGAAATGGCAAACAGAAATAGTAAGAAAAGTGGTACAGCAAACAATTAGATAATGAAAATTTTGCAAATTAACGTGGGTAGAGCATATGCTGCGCAAGCTATGGCATGTGCCAATGCTAAACATCTAGAGGCTGATATATTAGTAGTATGTGAACCTAACAAAAAAAAAACTGTGAGTGATTCTAGGTGGATTAAGGATAACAGAATAAATGTGGCAGTGTTAATTGTAAATAAGGATGTAGATGTTATAAGTCATACGGCTGGTGAGGGATACGTGATTTTGGTGTTAAAAAATTTTAATATCGTTGGATGTTATATATCGCCAAACATTAGTATGTTGGATTACAGAAAGGAGGTGGATACTGTAATGGAATGCGTTCGCCACCGAGAGGTTATTGTTCTTGGCGATATAAACGCTAAATCTGCTATGTGGGGTTCCCCTTTTTCTGACGCTAAGGGTATTTATTGGACGGAGTGGATCTCTACAAAGAATATGGTAGTCCACAACAATGGGGAGAGACCTACCTTCGTAAGAGGTACTACAAACTCATACATTGATGTCACCTTATCGACAAGCAATATTGCGAAAGAAATTGAGAATTGGGAGGTTCTAGATCAAGAAACCCTAACAGAGCACAGATATATTTGGTTTGAAGTACGGGGATATGGGCCGTCTGTAAAGATTGCTGCGAATAAGACAATAGTAAACTGGGAAGCATTTAGACTTGCAATGCAAATGACTGCGGCAGGAAATAGCGTAGTTACTCCAGATAAATTGACCAGTCTAATTCAGCAGGCGTACAAAAACAGCATTACAAAGGTAAACTCTATGTCAAAGGTCCCTTATTGGTGGAATGATACTATTGCTGAGAAGAGACAAGAATGTAATAAACGTAGAAGAACTTTCACACGTGTTGCTAGAAATAGAGACATGGAAGACAGTGCTCTCTTAATGTATAGGACAGCGTATAAAGAAGCTAAAAGAGATCTGGTGAAAGAAATAGCTAAGGCCAAAAAATTAGTATGGGAAAACCTCCTTAAAGAATTGGATGACAATATTTGGGGTAACGCCTATCAAATTATTGTAAAGAATTGGAACTTGCTGACACCGTATAAACTGAGCATACAGAAAAAGCGCAGTGTTGTTGCGGAACTATTTCCGCAAACAAGGGATGTGCTGCCAAGCACCAACACTGTTGCTGATGTAGAGGAGTTTACGCTATGCGAACTAAAAATTGCTGCTGCGAATATTAAATGTGGTAAAGCTGCTGGAGCGGACCGAATTCCCCTGAGGCGATTAAGCTGGTTGCTGAAAATTTACCAGAATGGTTGCTGGGCTTTATGAATTCTCTCTTGAGAAGACAAATATTTCCAGATACGTGGAAGACAGCCCGGGTAATATTAATCCCTAAACCAGGTAAATTACTGACAGAACCTAGTTCCTACAGACCACTATGCATGCTTAACACCATTAGCAAACTCTTTGAAATCCTAATTAAAAACAGACTGAGTGAGGAATTAGAGGAGAGTGGTGGTTTGCATGACAATCAATATGGATTCCGTAAGGGTAAGTCGGCGATACATGCCATCCAATCTGTGCTGGAAGCTGCTGCGGATCATGAAAATAAGTGGACTGTGCTTGTTACTATCGACGTCAAAAATGCCTTCAACACTGCCAAACATAGCCTTATTATGGCAGAGCTCTCCCGAAAAAATGTACCCAAATATCTGCAGAATATAATCTCAAGATATCTGACAGATAGGAAGATTGAGATAGATCGAGAGCTGGTAGTGGATGTAGGAGTAGGAGTGCCACAGGGCTCAGTATTGGGACCTATTCTGTGGAATATTCTGTATGATGGAGTGCTTGACTTAGACCTTCCCGTGGATGCCATGACTGTTGCTTATGCCGATGATCTTGCGTTGGTGGTTGGTGCGCGAGATGCTGATATTCTCATGAGAAAAACAGACATTTGCCTACAGGAAATAAGCAACTGGATGAAAGATCATAAATTGAAGCTTGCTCCAGAGAAAACGGAAGCGGTCCTGACTAAAGGAGGAAGAGTAAGAAATAACGTTTTTTTCAATTTGGAAGGTGTGAAGATTGTACCAAAAAAACATATACGATATTTGGGCATCATGATAGATGAGCGAGGGTCCTTCCGATATCATTTTTTGGATTCTACAAGTCGAGCTGAAGCAAAACTAGCGAAGATAATGAAAATTATGCCAAACATAGGTGGTCCAACAAGTGCTAAGAGAGCAGTTCTGTGTGGCGCGTTGCATAATATTATACTGTACGGAGCCCCGGTGTGGGTACACGCACTGGATGTTCAAAAAAACCTGGAATTATTAGTGAGATCGCAACGCAACATGCTCCTACGAATCTCATCTGCCTACAAAACAGCATCTGCTATTGCGCTTCAGGTAATAACTGGCACTTTGCCTATTGATCTTATGGCACGTGAGAGAGTATACTTGCATGACCGGAAAGATGCGCGTAGAGAGGCTCGAGATCTGTCCCTAAACCACTGGCAAAATCGATGGGTGGCTGAAGTTGACAAGGCACAATGGACAAAAACACTTATCAGCGATATAAAAATGTGGATTAATTGCACACATCGCAGATTGGACTATTACCTTACTCAGGCTTTAACGGGACACGGTACTTTTAGAGCATACGCCGCGAGATTCGGCAATGACATCACAGATGTATGTGCTTACTGCGGAGCAACGGATACTGCCGAACATACATTGTTTGAATGTCCGAGGTGGAATGAGACTCGTGGAGTACTTCATAATACTCTAGGTATTACGGTGGACAAATATAATATAATAGAACTTATGACGAACAGTGTGGAAATATGGAATGCCATACATAAAGTGATTGTAATAATTATGCAGTCGAAGGAAAAGGAAGAGCGAGAACGACAGGCAGGAGTAGATATTAGCACACGCCTATAAGTAAATAAATATATAATAATTGTTGAGTAAGGTAATAAGAAAAAGTAAAGGACGATGAAGTGGGCATGCCGGTAGTATCTGATGTAATATCACTTGATGGTTCCGGATACTACAGAGGGCACTGAGGGGTTTTAGTGGGTGAGAGTCCCACACGCCATGTTGTGATTGACCAAAGCACATGGTGTGCATAAAGCATTTCCCCTGACAAAAAAAAAAAAAAAAAAAAAAATAATAATAATAATAATAATAATAATAATAATAATAATAATAATAATAATAATAATAATAATAATAATAATATCGGCGGGCCGGAGCAGCAGGACCCGGGTCGGAACCGTCGTGATGATCAACCTGCAAAACAACACGAAAGCAATGAACACGGACATGCAGCACAATTACAGCATGCGTTAACAGAAACAAATAACACAGTCGAAGATGTTGTTGAGATACCGTTATCTGAACCCACTTCGTCTACGCAACAACCAAAGCGCCGAACACTGTGGACAGAGGAAATGAATTCCTATATAGTGAGGTGCTACTACCTGTTAACCAGAAACGAGACGACAAAGGTGCCATACGGGGCAGAACTACATAGGCAGGTCACTGAAAAATATCCTCAGTTAAGAAGCAAGACACTGCAGAACATATTAGACCAAAGAAGATCCATATTTGTTAATAACAGGTTATCCGCAGAAAAGATTAACAACATAAAAGAAGAAGTAGCAGTGGAACTGGGAATGGTAACTATAATCGAGACAGACGAACATCAGGATGACGCAATAGAGACAGCACCCGCGAACAGCCCGGAAAGAGAAAACAAGTACTCTCTCGAATTTGGCGCTCGACTTATGATGTATGATGGTGTAGAGCCCAAAGCAAGACCCCGCTTGCCAAAATTGATATATAATAAGACCACCAACAATATTATTAAACAGATCAACAATGTAATATCCGATAGCCTTACACCCGGCGCTAACATCCAGCAATTGCATAATGCAATATACGCCGGTGCACTTGCCACCTTGATACTTAATGGGCAAGAAATTAGTACAACGAAACCGCGCAAAAAGGGCCAAACAACACCACTATGGCAAAAAAGACTCGAATTAAAAATATCAAAGCTTAGAAAAGAGATAGGTGTACTAACACAAAGCCTAAAGGAGACAGCAAGTACGAAAGTTAGAGAGGCAGCCGAAACAATAATAAAGCAGCGCCAAAGTGTAGAGAACCCCACTACTACTGAAATATTGGACCTGCTGAAACAGACTCTTGCAGCAAACGCTAAGAAATTGAAAAGGTATAAGACCAGTCACCTTCGGAAAGTTCAGAATATGCAATTCACCCGCGACCAAAGACAGTTCTACCGGCAGCTAAGACAACCAACACAGACTCAACAGCCAGGGAACGGGATGACACCATCCGCACAAGATATAAGAGAGTTCTGGTCGGGAATATGGAGCAATCCAGTAGAGCATAGAACGGCAGGTTGGATTTCCGAAGAATATCAAAAAGGAGCTGCCATAAAAACCATGTTAAACTGGCAAATAGACAAGGAAGATGTACAGAGGGCCGTAAAGAAAACCAAGAATTGGAGAGCCCCAGGTCCGGATATGCTGCAAAATTTCTGGCTGAAGCGGTTTACGTCAACGCATGAATACCTCGCTGTTTGTTACACGAAAGCCCTTGAGGACCCACACACCACACCACAGTTTATGATGGAGGGAATTACCTACCTGCTGCCAAAAACTGATCAAAGCACCCAAGATCCGGCGAAATATAGGCCCATTACATGCCTCCCCACGATGTATAAACTCCTCACCGCGATAATAAGGGACAAGATATATAAACACCTCCAGCAGAACAAACTGCTAGACGAGGAACAGAAGGGATGCAGTAGGGGGTCTAGAGGCTGCAAGGAGCAATTGGTGATCGATTCAGTAGTCATGAATAACGCTAGACGAAGAAAGGACGACCTCTATATGGCCTACATAGATTATCAGAAGGCATTCGACAGTGTACCACACACGTGGTTATTACAAGTCCTGAAAATCTATAGAATCCAGAATCATATAATACAATTTCTTGGGCACGTTATGACCAGGTGGAATACTACCCTACATCTGAAAACGCCTACGACCGTAATAAACGCCGGTAACATAGACATCAATAGAGGCATATTCCAGGGAGACGCACTGAGTCCCTTATGGTTCTGTTTGGCTTTAAAGCCGCTAACAGCATTACTAGCGTCCCGTAGAAAAGGATACAGACTTGGCAAACCGGCGGTTGAAATAAGTCATTTATGGTACATGGACGACCTCAAGTTGTACGCCGGTCGTAGGAACCACCTTCATGAACTGCTGGACTGCGTGGGGCGTTTCAGCAGAGACATCTGTATGAATTTCGGACTTGACAAATGCAAGATCAATTGTATGGTTAAGGGAAAGTGGGACGAACATGAGGGGAGAAATGTGGAAGGAAGACAAGGGATGGTTCTCGGCATGGAAGAATATGAGTGCTACAAATACCTCGGATACCTACAGGCGAGGGGTATAAATCACAAGGCAGCTAAAGTAAACATAACAACGGAGTACCTGAGCAGAGTAAAGGCGTTGCTACGTACAAAGCTGTCCGCAATTAACATGTCAAGAGCAATTAACACGTACGCAACATCAGTATTAACATACGGATTTGGCATAATTGAATGGACTGACACGGATCTGGAAGGACTCGACATAAAGACAAGGACTGAGGCCAGTAGGAATAGAGCACACCACCCCCGCAGTGCAATCGAGAGATTTCACCTACCCAGAAATCAAGGGGGAAGAGGAATTCCGAGCGCTTACGAAAGGCATTACAACCAAGTGCAAAACTTAAGGCAGTACTTTCTGGCGAGGGCAGACAACAGCAGTTTACACAGGGCAATAGTGCAAACAGATGCGGACCTGACGCCTCTCAGGCTGGCAAATAGGAGGTTCGACCCTGCCTCGAAGATCACACCAGTCGCAGAGATACAAGAAAAATGGAGAAGAAAACCACTCCATGGAAAATATCCTACCTTCATCGAATCAGACATCATAGACACCAAAGCATCACAAAGGTGGCTGAGAGTGGGAAACATGTTCGTCGAGACAGAAGGGTTTGTCGCCGCCATTCAAGACCAAGTAATCTCAACGCGCGCATATAGAAAACGCATAATGCGCGAAGACATAGCCGGTGTCACATGCAGGCTCTGCACTCAAAAGGAGGAGACGTTAGACCACCTATTGGCTGGATGCTCGGTGCTTGCGCCGAAGGCATACCTGGACCGCCACAACAACGTCGCGAAAATAGTTCACCAACAACTTAGAACGGTGTACATGGGGGCAAAAGATATGGAGCCGTACTACAAATACGAGCCACCACCAATCTGTGAGGATAATGAAATCAAGATCTATTGGAACAGGAAAATTATTACTGATAAACCGATTCCCAACAACATCCCGGATCTGGTGCTAATGGTGAAGAGCAAAAGGCTCGTATACATTATAGACATAGCCGTTCCACTAAATGTCAACATCGCCAAGACATGTAGCGACAAAATCAACAAATACTTACCTTTGTCGGATGAAATTAAAGTCATGTGGAATATGGAGAAGGTTACCATTGTCCCCATCGTTGTCGGCGCTACGGGCGAAGTCCCTTACAAACTACACCAATCCCTGGAAATACTGCAACTTAGCCGCAATTTATATACAAACCTACAAAAATCGGTATTAATAGACACCTGCGGTATGATGCGCCGTGTACTTACCTAGTCGTCCAGCAGCCCATCAAGTACTTGTGACACACACCGTACTAGAATGGAAATCCGCACCTGTAGAAGAAAAAGGGGGCGTGAAGAAGAAAATAATAATAATAATAATAATAATAATAATAATAATAATAATAATAATAATAATAATAATAATAATAATAATAATAATAATAATAATAATAATAATAATAATAATAATAATAATAATAATAATAATAATAATAATAATAATAATAATAATTAATAATAATAATAATAATAATAATAATAATAATAATAATAATAATAATAATAATAATAATAATAATAATAAAAAAAAAATAATAATAATAATAATAATAATAATAATAATAATAATAATAATAATAATAATAATAATAATAATAATAATAATAATAATAATAATAATAATAATAATAATAATAATAATAATAATAATAATAATAATAATAATAATAATAATAATAATAATAATAATAATTTATAATAAAGGTCCTCCACATTCTCCACCTTCCTCAGGGGCCATCCACGATCATTGTCGAAGAAGGTCCCCGAGTTCCTCACGCGCGGGAAACCGGGACTCCGGCCTCACGGCCCATACAGGCCGCGATGCCGGCGCCCACAGTGCCCGCCACCTTGTTATTTAGTATCTATAATTCTATATTGTCTTATAATCTTAACATAGTTATACATAATCATCTCTATATCTATCTCTATCTCTATTATGAATTTGATTATTATTATTTCCTACTTACTACGTCATATTTCCAATGTATCTTTATGTCACTAAGCATACATGCTTTTCAGCGACTCTCTCGTTTTAACTCACATATTCTATTTGTGTTCGATCTTCTTTCTTCTGTCTCGTTATTTCGTATTTCCCATTATCAGCCATGATTTCAGACTTCTTTTAAATCCTGCCATGCTGTCCATGTCTCTTATTTCCTGTGGTAGGCTGTTCCAAGTTTCAGTTATTAGTGCTTCTGTCGTTCTTGTTCCGTATTTATTTACTGCTCTTCCCTGTTTTAAGAAGTTGCCTAGCTTCCTTCTTGTTTCATATCCATGCTGTACACGTTCAATCCCATCCATTTTTGTTTTATTCTGTGTGCATAATCTATATACAAATAGTTGTTCAACCTTTAAAATACTATGTTTTTTGTATTTATCAGGTCCATCTTCACGATCTAGATTTCTAACTATGGAATTCTGTGTATGTTGTATCCGCTCGATTAAATATTTGGATGCGCTTCCCCACACCGTGATGGCATAGTTCAAAATAGATTCCGCCAGGGAATGGTATATTATTTTCATGGTGTGTGAAGGCACATATTCCCTTGTGTAATAAAATTGACAGGCCAACAGTCTGAGTCTTCTACATAACGTGTTTATATGTGCCTCCCAAGTAAAGTGTTGATCCACTATTAATCCTAAGTATTTTTGTTCCTTTACTTTCTCCAATATTTTTGTACACTTACAATCTTCAGGTACTTTTTGATGTAGACATTCTTCTCCATGGGATATTATTTTCGTTGTGCATGTGCTTGTCAGATGTGGCGACGCTATTCTCATTATTTTAGTTTTTTTGTGTTTATCACGAGTTTTTTATCATGCACCCATTTTTGAAAGTTATTGTATTCATTTTGCAAATTTTGCAGTGCGTTTCCTTCATTCATGTGTGCCGACACTATAACAGTGTCGTCGGCATATAGGAAATACTTGCACACCGAGAAGCACCTCCCTATGTCGTTTACGTATAGCAGATACATAAGTGGCCCCAGTATGCTGCCTTGAGGTACACCTTTTCTAATTTTTTTATGTTTCCTACCTCTTCACCTACTTTGACTTGGAACTCTCTCTCCCTTAAGTAATCCTTCATCCATCCGAGCATTTTGCCTCTTATTCCATATTTTTCCATTTGCTCCAGCATTATTTCATGGTCAATCAGATCAAAGGCTTTCGAAAAGTCTACAAAAATGCAAAACACATGCATCCGTTTGTTTAACTTATTGTTAATTTCACTGGCAAAGTCTTGCAGTAGTTGTGTTGTGCCCTTTCCTTCCTGGTACCCGTACTGATGTTTATCAATTGTTTTATGCTTTCCCAGAAAATTTCTTAGGACATTAACTACATGTCTTTCCATGACTTTTCCTATAATAGGCAGTAACGATATTGGTCTGTAATTTTCGTAATGTTTGTGACTTCCTTCCTTGTGTATAGGTCTTATTAACGATCTCTTTATTTCTTTGGGCACCAGTTCCTGTTGTATTGATTTATTCATTATTTTTGTTATTACAGGGCACATTATGTCTGCGTTCTCTACCAGATCTTTCGGTTTCATTGCATCGATCCCTGCTGGTTTTTTGGTGTTCAGCTCCCCAAAGAGACCTTGCATTTCTATTTCAGTTATTTCCGGAAAATAGATAGACTGTTGACAACCTGTGTTGTCTCTTCCTTCAACCAATTTTTGATTGCAATCGCATACCGATACAGATGATGCTATACTCTCGAAATATTCGGCAAAGTTGTTAGCTATCTCCATTGGATTTTTTTTCATATGTTTAACTAAGATGTCATCAACCGACGTCTTCCTTTCTTTTCCCAATACCTCATTTATTTTTTCCCAAGTTTTTTTCATGTTATTACTGTATTTTTGAAAAATGTTTTCGTAATATTTTCTTTTTTGCCTCTCTAATTTTTGCTGTCACTCTATTTCTCGCTTTTTTGTAATTATTGCCGATTTCCACTCTGTTTTCTCTATTTTCCGTTCTCCTCCAAAGTCTGAACCACCCATCCCTTGTCTTCATTTCCATCTTTATGTTTTCATTAATCCAAGGGTTAGAATACTTATTTCTTCCTCTGTCTATGCGTTCTTTTTTTGTGTGGCTTCTTCCAGTGCTAAATTATATTTCTGTGTCAAGAATTTGCATATTTCTTCTACTTCTTCCGTTTCTTGCCAATTGACTGTATTTAAATGCCTATGTAACGCTTCCCGGAATTTTCTGTCGTTGCATACTGTTATTGGATTTTTGTTGCTTCTTGTTATATTTCTTTCTTTTATTTTACTAATTACTCCGCATGTCATATAATGGTCTGAGATTTTTGTGTTTATCACCGCTGTTCTTATATCGTCCTGATTTCCTCTGAAAGTTATGTGATCTATGCATGATTTTACGATTTCTTGATTTCGTGCTTCGATTCTAGTGTAACTTGTGATTCGTTGTACAAAACCATGCTTCATCAGCATGTTATTGTATTTTATAGAATTAGAAGTTGTGTCATGAATATCAATATTTATGTCTCCGGTAATTAGCGTAAGCTTGTTTCCCCTCGCGGCAATGAAACCATCCAATTCGTCGATATATTCTTTGATGCTTAAATGTGGTGGTCTGTATATATGTAGGATATAAAAATATCTGTTATTGCTTGCTTTTGATTTCACAAATAGTGCCTCGCAATATTTAAGATTCGCGCTCATCACTTCAACTTCCAGTTCGCTTTTTGTATATATCATTACACCTCCTCCATCTTTATTTTCTCTTAACGCCACATTCGCCTCAAAGTTTTGTAGTCTATATAGATTTTTTGTTTGTAACCACTCATCTGTTCTTAAGTGAACCTCTGATAGAAGCAACATATCGATTTTATCTAGATCATTTTCAATTTGGCATATTAGTTCGTCCATTTTTGTTTTAATTCCTCTTATATTCAAACAAATAAAGTTAAAGTCTGCATCCCCCAATTCTGAACGGTTCCTTACTTTATTCTTTTCCATCCATTCCGCATACGATTCCGCCTCTTCCCCTACTTCCCAACCCCCCAGTTCCTGATCTATCAAGTTTTCTAACATTGCCTCTTATTGTTGTCTTTTTTCCTCCTTTCTTTTCCTTCCCTTCTCCCAATATTTGACTTTCTTTCCTACGCTATCTCTTTTAGCTGTATTATTATGCTTTGAGGTATGTCCTCGCTCCTAATTACGTCTAATTATCCTTAAGTATCTAATTAATTTACGTAGTAATATACAGTAATAATTCTATCTTTTGTTTGAGCTTTAAATTACATACTTAAACCAGGTAAACTACTTAACTGCTACTTATACCTATACCTATCTACCAATTTTATTCTAATTTGTCTTAATACCTATATACCTATTGACAACACTGTAAAGCAAAAACCTCTTTGAGTTATCAAGAAGCATTATACGTTTAACCTACCAATCTATTTAATTCCTATTTATCAATTACTTACTTAATAGGTTACTAATTTATATTTTAATTCACCTTAATTCCTATTTCCAAATTTTTTTTTTTTTTTTTTTCTTTACTTCTACTTCTGTTCAACAGTTTGTTACTTACATTCTTAAACCAGCTTATCCGCTCAATTATTAACTACTTATCAATACTTACTAGCTAATTAATGAATTGACTTTCGTAAAAACAAGAAAACCAACAACTGTATTCTAACAAATCAAGTCACTTCTATTGTGCATCGTATTCAGTTCTTAAGTTTCTAAATAAGTAAATAATAAATTATTTTTATTATATCGCAACGAAGTTCTTTTTCAATTATTTCATTCAACAATCATGTTATTTACAGTAAATTACCCCTAATCTTTAGTGAACTATTGTTTAATATTTAAGGTTATCATAAATTTGCCGTTTTTACCGAACTTAGATTAAGAACATCAGGAGGTCAGAAACAGCACACATACCTTATCGGGTTTCTTACTTACGCGGCGCTGAAATCACCAGAAGTCGCTATCTTATTATGTCTCCTATTTGTCTTCCTCACACTATTAAATAATTAGTTCCATTCAATGAATAAGTGTAAATGCGCGTTATGCCTAGCAAGCGCTTTTAATTTGGTAAATTTGTTCGTTGTGCAAATAGAAGAAAAAGAAAAACCTTACCTCACTTTTAATATCATCGTCGCGATAGAAAAAACTCACGTCTGAACCTAATATTGTAAAAATTTATTGTATCTTACTGATATCATGTTGTGTAGTAATCACTAACGCTCTCTCTCTGTCATCTTTTCGTACTCTTATTTTACCGCCGGAAAACCAAACGTATTTCCAACCGACTTCCATCGCCTTTTGTCGTGTTTCTCTCCATAGTTTCGAGTTGTATATCGACATCATTTCAAATATTTTTATTCTTGCAACCTCATTAGTATTCCGTCGTTCTCGGCTCGATAATCTACCATTTTTACTAGCCTTTAACAACTCCTCTCTCTTTGCTAAGGAGGCAAGGCTAGCTACGACCGGCAGTGATCTCCTCCCACTCGAGGATGTAACACCTTCGTTTTTCCTTTTTCCTATCCTATATGCACGTATCACATCCTGTCTCTGCAACGTTACATTTAGATCCTTCCCAATATCTATGATGTTTTCTAACAGTTGTTCGTTGTCGCACTCGTCTATGCCGTATATAACTATCTCGTGATTTCTGTTCTCCTGCTCTAGTACATGTATTTTAATCATTAATTCATCAATTTTATGGTCTTTTTCATTACAATTCTTGATTATTTCATTTAATTTATCTTCCATAGAAGATGTTTGAATTAGTAGAGCATTATGTTTTTCTAGTAGCTCCTTATACTTTACTTCAATGTTTGTTTGTCCTTCTACGCATATAATAATAATAATAATAATAATAATAATAATAATAATAATAATAATAATAATAATAATAATAATAATAATAATAATAATAATAATAATAATAATAATAATAATAATAATAATAATAATAATAATAATAATAATAATAATAATAATAATAATAATAATAATAATAATAATAATAATAATAATAATAATAATAATAATAATAATAATAATAATAATACTCAGGCTTTAACGGGACACGGTACTTTTAGGGCATACGCCGCGAGATTCGGCAATGACATCACAGATGTATGTGCTTACTGCGGAGCAACGGATACTGCCGAACATACATTGTTTGAATGTCCGAGGTGGAATGAGACTCGTGGAGTACTTCATAATACTCTAGGTATTACGGTGGACAAATATAATATAATAGAACTTATGACGAACAGTGTGGAAATATGGAATGCCATACATAAAGTGATTGTAATAATTATGCAGTCGAAGGAAAAGGAAGAGCGAGAACGACAGGCAGGAGTAGATATTAGCACACGCCTATAAGTAAATAAATATATAATAATTGTTGAGTAAGGTAATAAGAAAAAGTAAAGGACGATGAAGTGGGCATGCCGGTAGTATCTGATGTAATATCACTTGATGGTTCCGGATACTACAGAGGGCACTGAGGGGTTTTAGTGGGTGAGAGTCCCACACGCCATGTTGTGATTGACCAAAGCACATGGTGTGCATAAAGCATTTCCCCTGACAAAAAAAAAAAAAAAAAATAATAATAATAATAATAATAATAATAATAATAATAATAATAATAATAATAATAATAATAATAATAATAATAATAATAATAATAATAATAATAATTTTTTTTTTTTTTTTTTTTTTTATTTTTTTTTTTTTTTTTTTTTTAAAATTTTACCTCCACATACTCCACCTTCCCCAAGCGACGCTCACGCAAGAGCGCGAGTGTCCCTCGGGTCCCTCACGCTGGAAGTCCGCAGCCCCCCCACTCTGCAAACAGAACAGGGGCACCAACGAACTCCCCCAAGTACAAAATCTGTGTTAAACAATTACAAATGTTCAGTTAATAAACTATTCCTAATTCCTGAATTAATAAATGACCATAACAAAAAAAAAAAAAAAAAAATCTTACTGCTGTTAATGAAATGCTACAAAGCATAGCTTGACTGTAGCAACACAAAATTATAACTACAAGACAGTGAACACTAGTATATAACTACCCGTTCCACGACAGGAACCAACAGATTGAATAAGTGAATTTAAGGTAAGGGCACAATACAATTTTTAGAAAATTAGATATAAGTAACTAAACCCAGAAACACTAACCACATGTTCGAGGCATTCTCCATAGTAGCCATTCACTCACCAACCGCATCAACCCTTATAATTCTTCTTGCAATAACCATTGAACCATATTCCTCTTTAAAATGCCTACTCGTTTTTCCTCCCTTATCAACGGAGGAAGTTGGTTAAACATTCGCGGCAAAAATGCTTTTGGTATTCGTTGCCCATATTTATTTGTGAATCTTGTTCCAGTCATAGCTCTATCCTCTCTCAGCCGGGTCTGGTGCTCATGATAGATTCGCGGCATTTCCCGTATTGAAGCCACGTTGTTTATTATTGTCCTTAGGAAAAACAACTTTTTCATTTTCAAAATCGCCAGTAACTGATACGGATCTGTTTGAACATCACGTAAATTGTTTTCAGGGTGTCGCCAAGCAATGTATCTTACGATACGATCCTGCAATGCACTTATTCTGTTAAAGTGAACTTCAGAGCAATGTCCCCATACCGTCAGTGCGTATGAGCATAGTGATTCAAATAGTGCATGATAAATAGTCTTCAATGTAGCACTTGGTAAAAAATCCTTTAAATAATAAAATTGCGCACATACATTTCTCAGTTTCTTTACCAAGGCATTAACATGGTCCGACCATAGAAAATGCTGATCAACATGCAATCCCAAGTAGAGATAACTATCCACACTCGGTATACTTTCACAATTACAATCGTTTAACCCATGCAGGCAATCATAGTTATGAAATTTTATATGTACTTGATTATCTATTTGCAAATGCGGCGATCTTATATGCATGAATCTAGTCTTTTCTGAATTTATTACGAGCTCCTTGTCATGGGCCCACCCCTGGAATCTCCGAAATTCTTCCTGCAGCCTATGTGAGGCACATCGCAATTCCTTATGCACCGCATAAATCAAAGTATCATCTGCATAAAGTAGATAGTTACATTTCTCAAAGCAGACCCCAATGTCACCCACGTATAGCGCATAGAGGATAGGTCCCAGTATACTGCCCTGTGGTACACCTCTACCAACATTTACAACCTCACTATCATTTTCATCAATCCTAACTAAAAAACGTCTATCCATAAGGTAGTCAATAAACCATGCCAGAACTCCACCTCTCACACCCACTCTCTCTAGGATATCAATCAATTTACCATGATTGACGGTGTCGAATGCCTTCGAAAAATCAACAAAAATACACAAAACATGTAGCCCGTCATTTAAGGCCCCATTAACCGCAGCACCAAATCGCTCCAAAAGAGATATTGTACTTCTACCCTCTTGGTATCCGTATTGATTCGTGTCCATGATATTATTCTTTCTAATAAAAGAACGCAATGTATCTGCTACATGTCTTTCAAGTATCTTGTCAATCGTTGGAAGGATGGATATGGGTCTGTAATTTTTTATTTCTGCTCTTACTCCCTTTTTGAAGACAGGCCTAACGACCGCTAGTTTTTGGCTTGTCGGTATTACACCCTTTTCTAGCGATATGTTACACATTCTCAGCAATGGATACCATAAGGCATGAAAATGATCATAAATATGCCTCAACCTTATATTATCCCAGCCAGGGGACTTTTCCAAGTTTAGCTTACAAATAACCTCAAGTAAGTCATTTTTACTTAACAATGGAAGGAACATAGAATCAATCACATGCCTTACTCCAGGCATATCAATAAGTGTTATATCACATTCGTGCAACAATGTATGGCATTGATCACGGAATGCAGTTGCAAAGCTATTTGCCACAGTCTGAGATGTTGTCTTCATTGCTTTCAAAATTAATTCATCAGTTGTTTTCCTTTTACTTCTGCCCAAGGCATAATTTATGTGCCACCAGGTTTTTTTCATATCATTCCGCACATCCGAAAACACTTTTTCATAATAATACCTCTTAGCATCTTTTATCATCCTAATTATAGTATTTCTGCTGCTCTTATAGTTCATTCTATGTCTCATCTTCATTTCAACATTCTGCTCTCTTTTCCACATTCTAAAAGTTCTATCCCTATTTTTCATTTCAACCAGTATTTCGTTAGTCATCCAACCTTTTTTCTTTCTCTTATATTTATTGTTTCCATAAATTTTAACAACTGCAGCCTGATACGCCGCATCGTAGTTTCTTTTAAAGTATTCATACAGATTCTCTACATTAGTAATCTGATTAATTTCCACTTCACTTAGATTACTAAGTAAACTCTCCTGGAACTTATAATTATCAAAAACTACTTTTCCCTTTGATTCCAAATTTTCTCGGCATACCCCTCCATTGCCCCTGATCGCAATACCTACAAGATAATGATCGGATAACCTGTATGTAATAACCGCTCCTTCTGCATCATCCCTGTGTGAGCGAAGGTATATATGATCCAGACAGGAGCTAACTAATTTATTATCTCTGATGTCTTCTCTAGTAACAGAATTTATGTATTTCGTAAATCCATATGTACTCAAAATGTTTTCATACGATGTGCATGTTGAGTTATTCATATGCAGGTCTATATTTATGTCACCAACAATAATACTCCTCACAGATGAATCTCGCGACAAAACCTCTTCTAATTCGTTCAAAAACAGATTAACATTTTTATCGGGTGGCCTGTAAATAGCCGTTATCCTGTAATCAAGGTTAGGAGAAACCCAAACCGTGAAATGCAACGATTCGTAGGTCATTGATTCTATACTATGTACAACATACTCCAAGTAATCTTTAATAAAAACCAATAAACCACCGCCTTTAGCATTTCTACTGCGACCCTTATATATAGAACTATAGCCCTCTATTTCAAATATGTTACCCCAATTTTCTCTCTCTTTCTCCGTTAAATTTATTTCTGAGAGAATTATAACATCAATATAATGCAAATTACCTTTAATCAATTCCAGGAATTGCTCAAAATATAGTTTTATAGATCTTATATTCAAATGAATTACAATTAAACGACCATCCACGGAATTATCTAAATTACCAATCCAATTATCCACAGTGTCTACACACAGACTCTCATGTTCACCTAATTCTTGCTGCAATTGATCGTCCATCTTCACCGTAAATCACAAGTCACTAACCCAATATCGACCCAAACTGTGGTACCACCCGCAATACCTGAATTCTATATAATTACCACCAAACTAGTTTCACAACCATAATTCCACACAGTTCGCAATATTACAAGTGAACAAGCTGATCTAACTTAACAAAAGGCAACAAGGAAATAATACCCGCCAGTATAACCATTCTATCAATCCTATTGTATAATCTAATGATAATACATAATAACTATATTATCTACACAATACATGAATTATATGTAACAGTAAATACACGTACTTGGAATTTGTTAATATAATATTAAGGATAAACATGCCATTCTATTTTTCTTTTGTTTTTTGTAATTCAAACAATAAAGTATACAAACCACATACAGATAGAGGCTCCCTACTAATACTCATACTATAAACAAGAGCAAGAAAGCACCTAGCTCCCATTGGAATCCTCCACACAAAAATGCAAAAGGTAGCAAAAAATAGGTATAGTAGATACGTACACCACTTTACATTACGGTTTTCATCAATAAAAATTGATTAATACGTAATTACAGTTCATATTCTATTGTATATCTGTATCGTTAAGTCGTTTTTTTAAATAAACAACCTATTCTATTGTATATCTGTATCATCAAGTCGTTTTTTAAATAAACATCCAATTCAGTAAAGAAAATCTTTACAGTTTTTTTGTGGCTTCTGCTAAGATAGCGCAAAAATTTACTAAAACGTAAAGGAAGCCTATATGAAACATCAATATCAAACGACCATATGTATGAGGTAAACAATTTCTTGCGCTTCAAAAAAGTAAACATAAGAATAAAGTTTCCTACTAGCGCCTACTCTGTAATATTAAACAAAAAGGATAATTCTTATAAGTAAAAACCAATAACAGATTATTCTCTATGTACACGTCAAGGTTGCATAACAAGGTAGCGCAACATGTCAACAAAGCAAAAGAGATATTTATATTTAAATATCAAAAGATTAATATCTAACGAACATAAGTATAAGATAAACAACTTCCTGCGCTTCAAAAGAAATGCAAACATAAAACAAAATTGCCCACTAGTAACTACTTCGTAATATTAATCCAAAAAACAATATTTCTCGTAAATATAAATCAATAACAGAATATTTTTATGCAAGTATGTATATGTGTTAAAATTTCTTTACTTAGAATAATATAGCGCATCATCCGTTATTCTGGTTAAATAGTCGCTTTTCAATTTATGTGCGATCTACATGGAAGGAATCGAATATGTATAAAACAAACACTTCTTGCGCTACAGAAGGCAATGCTGATATAAAAATACAGCTGCCCAACAGTAATTACTTCGTTATATTGGACCAAAAAATCGATATTTCTTATAAATATAAATCAATAACAGAATACTTTTTACATGCGTGTATACCTGGTAGAATTAGTTTATTTCTACAATAAACCCATTATCTCTCATTCGAGTTAAGTAAATCGTTTCTCAAATTATATGCGATCAACTTTTAAGAAACGGAAGAGCACACACTAACGCTAAGGTATGAGTACCCCTATTACTTAATAAATCGATCCTATCTTTGCTTCAAGTTATTTGTAATAGTAAAGAAATACCCACACGCACTCATTTACGTCATCACACACGAGTAACAAGCATTTATCTCACAATTATAGTTTAATCTTAATCTGTAGTTTCGACAGAAATTTTTAACTATATCAACACATAACACAAAAACACTAATTAATCTTACTCAGATCCGCATCAGAGTTTATATACACGATTCTGCCACCGTCTTCCTTTCTCGCTCGAATTTGTCCATACGCGAACCATATAAATCGCCAGTTCATTTCCCGTGCCCTACGCTTAGCCTGCCAGAAAAGCATTCTATTATAGTCCGACATCATTTCATTGATGTATACTTTATTTGAACCTCCATTTTCAACTATGTCGCCTTCCACCACCTTTATATTTTTCTTTTTTAAAAATAAATCTCTAGTTGTTGCGTCACAAAACTTAACTAAGATTGGTCGAGCAGTATGTTCCGTATTCGCTTTCTCATTCGATTTTTTTTCCGCAAATCTAGTTGTCTCTCTTATATCGGTTTCCTTAACATCTATATCCAGTTTTTTTGCAATATTAAGTATCACGGTCTGTAATTTATTGTTTTTATCATACTTCCCATTACGTATTCCATAGATTACCATTTGGTTTTCACAAGCATTTTGTTCCAGTTTATTTACTCTTTTTAGAAGATAATCTAGCTTATTATCCTTCTCCTTGTTTTTCTCCACTACTTCCGTAATAGTCTGCTGCAGTTCTGCAATTTGGTTAACAATTTGCGCTTGTTTCTCCTTAATATCATTAAAATTTTCTCTGCATATTTTATCTATTTGTTTAGAAAAATCAATTTTTCCCGGTAACGTCTCTACAATTTTTTGAGCAAGTCTACAAAAATCACACCTCCAATCACTTTTCCTGGATCTACTCATACCCTTATATGTGGCAGACGAAATTGAGCAACATTTGAAGTGCAATTCCCCATTACAACCCTGACATATAACAAAAAGTCCATCGCTTGGCAAATCCTCTTCACACTTCGTGCAAAATGACATTATCGTGATTCTGTATCCTCAATAAACAATAGACACACATATATATTATTGCAATTAAATAATGCATTGAATAAATTTAAAACCATCATATTATTTTCGATCGCTTGTAATAGTCAATTATATGCACATATAGACATAATATTCGTAAACAACTCGTACTTATCGAAATCACACATATGCTTCAATAAAAAGAGAGTTTTTACAGTTCGCACGAGTTTCGACAAATAAGGTTAAAAAACAGCACTATTTTCTACTATACTGATAAATACGAAAATAAAATGTTAATTTCTCGTTAATGCACTAAGTTTATGATGCAATACTAATAATAATAATAATAATAATAATAATAATAATAATAATAATAATAATAATAATAATAATAATTAATAATGGGGGGGGGGGAACCTGAATAACCTCAAACTCTAATATTTCTGTATAAATATAGAGCAATCACCTCCTATGGGGTCCTGCGTCATAGGTAGGCTCAGTTGGAAAAAAGGATAAGCCAGGGAGGTAAAGGAAAAGATTTAATATGTATAAAACATTAGATACTACATAAAATACATTCCATAAATACATACGTATCCCAATATATCTTCACCACCTGAGCAGGACCAAAGCAAAGTTAAACTAAAAATTCTTTAAATAAAATCTAAATTTACAATCATGATATCAGTAGGTACTATAGGTAATTACAATTCTGAATTATAAATCAACGAAAGCATTTTCAGTATAATAATGAAATAATACAAAAAGAATTAAACTAAAAACAGTATTTCGTTAGATAGATCGGAGACCGCTAAGCATAAAGAAATGCTTGTCAGCGGCAAATAATCAATTAACAATCACATAGAACGTCCAAAATTAAAAAACAAAAAACGAAATCCCGCAATTCCAAGAATGCATAGCAACAGCACCAGCAAAAGGAAGAAACAAAACGGCATATACATATGTAAAGGAATAAAACGAAACAATACCAGCACCATATCAAACACAAACTTCACTCAGCACCAGCCATGCCAAAGTCACCTCCAACTAAGAATCTTCTCAACCGAGTCTTAAAAGCACGTATAGATTTTGTTTTAAGCAAATCAGCCGGCAGTTGATTAATAATATTTGGTAGTAACGTGTCCAGTTTTCTTAAGCCATATTTATTCGAATGCCCAGATACCACCAATCTACCTGTATCTCTAGCTCGGGTTAGATATGCATGGTCTATCTTTCCGTAGCAATCAAGGTTGTGGAAATTCATCATAATCAACCTATATTTAAAGAGTTTGTCCGCAGAAAGAATATTTCTCTCCTTGAACCAATCCAGACCGGTGCCTCTATGGCTTGACATATTTTTAATCATAAGCCTTTGTACTGATACCAGTCTGTTGATCAAATACTGCGATGCCATACCATACACAGTTATGCCGTAATTTATAAGGGACTCAGCCAGTGCAAAGTAAATAGTATACATCGTTCGCAAAGGTATCATCTCAGAGACGTAGTAGAATTGATGTGCTATTAATCTCAACTTCGAACACAGCATATTAATGTGCCTCTGCCATGAAAAGTGATGATCAATTATGAGACCCAGGTACTTATATTCTTTAACCAGCTCAATTTTCATCAGACAACTGCAGGTGTTGTGATATACACCTTCATGTAGACACTCATGCGAATGACACACAACATCCAAAGAACATACATCCACCATATGTGGCGAACGTATGTGCATCAGCTTTGTTTTTTTTGCGTTTATCAGCAGCTTCTTGTCATGCGCCCAAATCATGAATCTGTTAAATTCGCGCTGGAGGTTCGATCTTGCCTTCTGGACATCATAGTGAGCCGACACAATGAGTGTATCATCCGCATAGAGGTAATACTGACAATTCGTGAAGCACTTTCCAACATCATTGACATACATCAAATATAAAATAGGTCCTAAAATACTACCCTGCGGAACACCGCTTGTCACATCAACCTCATCTCCAACATGATCACCAATCTTTACTCTAAATTTTCGTCCATGTAGATAGCTCTCAAACCACCTAAGCGCAATACCTCGTATTCCAAATTTCTCCAATGTCTCCAACAACATTTTATGATTGATAAGATCGAAGGCCTTGGAGAAGTCGATAAACATGCATAAAACATGCTTACGTTCATTGAGCTTTGTATTAACCATGTTGGCAAAAGACTGCAGCAGCGTCGTAGTACCCTTGCCCTGCTGATAAGCAAACTGGTTCTTATCCAACAATTCATATTTCTTTAGAAATCCCAAAAGTACATTCGAAACATGTCTTTCAAAAATTTTATTGAAGGTAGGAAGCAATGAAATAGGTCTGTAGTTACTAAACTCCCCAGCAGACCCAGCCTTGTAAATCGGCCGCACGAAGGCAACTTTAAAAAGATCAGGCACCACAGCACTTTCGATGCACATATTAAACAGAATTTGTATTGCAACCGCAAACACCTCTCCAAACCGCACGACATGCCTCGCCTGTATGCAATCATACCCTGGAGATTTATTTAAGGGAATCTGAGACAGCAACGCCAAAATATCTTCTTCCGACAACAGTGGCAATACCAGAGAACTACTGCACTCACCTCCCCCATTCTTAGCAATCAGTTTCTTATCACATTCAAATAAATCATTCTTCATGTAGGAGCACAACAAGAATTCATTCTGGAACCCTCGACATACCTCATCAATTGGAATTTTAATGTTTTTCTTTATAAGGTTATCCACAGAAAAAGAGCTAGACCTACCTAGGACTGAATTAATATTCTTCCAAGTGCTCTTCATATCATTTTTCGATTTGTCAAACAGTCCCATAAAATAACTTCTTTTGGATGTTTTTATGTATTTGTTAACAGTGTTCCGCATGGCAACGTACTTATTCCTCAGAAGCTGCTTTACAGCTCCATCAAGGCTGCAATTTCTCCAGGCCGAGAAAAGCTTGTCCCTTCGTTGCATGGTATCCAATATTCTATACGTAAGCCATGGTTTTCTGGGTTGCTTTCTGCCTTTGCATGTCCTTTCAGTTCTCGACGCTACCAGAGCATCACAGTAAGAGCGAGATATATAATTAAACAACGAATTCGCATCATCGTATTGATGCAGTATGTCTGGTCGTAGTGCACGCTTAAGCAAATCATGCAGAATTTCATCATTATAGCTACTCGTCACAGTCCTATTCTCATCAATCTCATTGATTTCCTTACTCATTTGTATATTACAGCCCACCACGTAATGATCAGATATTTTCGCACGAATCACAAAGCCACGCGCAGGCACGGTGCCTCTATAAAGAACATGATCAATAGCCGAGCACACCAAACCCCCCTGACGACACACTTCACGTGTGAAAACGTTAACCAGTGAGTGTAGACCCTCGCACATCGACATATCTTTATAATCCTGTACAGGCAGCACATCATCCATTAAATTAATATTAACGTCCCCAATCACGACGAATGGTTTATGTTTCTGTACCATCAGAAAGTTGTGGAATTCATCCAAGTAATGTCTCACACTAAAATCAGGTGGTCTGTACAGAGCAAGGACATAAAGCTGACAAGAATGCACTCGTAGTTTAAGATACAGTGATTCACAGTAGGTAAACCCAGCATCCAATACTTCATATGTATAACATTCCTTAACATAGACTAGTAATCCACCCCTGAACGCGTCGATCGCAGCCTGCGAACCACAGCAAAACCAGGCAGCTGAAAATTACCACACACACTGGCATATTGATCGTCTCTCAGATTTACCTCACTTAACACAATAACATCTAGAACATCAATATATTTCTCTATGAAAATGTAAAACTCATCAAAATGTACAGCAATGGATGCGATATTCAAGTGTAAAATACAAAAGTCATTTTTATAATCGATTTTCCAGCTATCCATTGAAGCATATGTATGCGTCATACTTTGCATATGCAACTCGTTATCTAATATATCCATGGTTATCATGGAATACCTAAACTACTAATTGAATGTAATAAGAACAAAAGAATGAAAGCTATTTCGCCAGTACTAACAATGCAAACTTAAAAATATAACCCATCATATATTATTTTCTATACTAAGTAAAAAGTCATAGATATAACACAGCTGGCCATACGAAGTTATACATAAAAAAAAAAAAACACACAACATATTACTATCTCCAAAATTGATTTGATTATCACTGATACGTTTAGTTCATTAATTTATACTTCGTCTTAGAATTACAGAGTTAAATTGTCTGTAGTCAGATAAATATCGCACAGTTAATTAATTTGTTTTACATAATTCTGCGAAAGGGCATTAATATCGTACCTATATTGTTCTATTAAAATTAAATTCGCAAAGAAAAACACCTGACACTTCACCAGAAATAAAAATAAAAATAATAACTCATAGAAAAGCAATGCAGAAGAACACAATTGAAAGTCAATTAAGTTAAATTGTCTGTAATTTTTCTATAGACAGATAAATTTTTACATAAGTACTTAAACCAATAAAACGGTATTGATAACGTAAACCGTTTTGTTGAAATTAAATTCGAAAGGAAAACACCTGGCACCTAACCAGAAATAAAAACTCCTAAAAAAGCTTGGCGAAAGAACACAGTTCATAAACCAAAAAAGTTACTACCTAGGTACATGTTTATATAGGAATCCCGCAGATACAAAAAGTTTATACGGTAGATCCATATTCACACCACAAATATCGGCGAATGTTTATACCTAGATAACATGTTATTTACGTGTGAATACATTTCCCATAATCCAATGCAGGATTTCATATATCACCAACTATAGTGCGCGATTACAATATTGACTTAAGTAAGTTATTAAAGAGAATCGGTAGTCCGGTTTTATACCTAATTCGGAGTTTATAACTGAAATGTGTGATTCTGTATGTCGACACATATAATTTTATACCTCACTATTAATAAATACCCAAAAACACAGGTTGGTAATCACTGATTCAAACAGATTTCAATCTAAGGAGACGAGCAATTAGTTTAGTACTACAGGGTTACTCGTCTACTCGGCATAGAAATTTCCTAAAAGTCGCAATACCCATAGTTTGTTCGTATTAATTTGACTCTCCAAGTCTAATAACATTTTTAGGTGACTGAAAGTCTATGAAACTATAGATATACAAAGAAAAGTGAGAAATACCTGTGAACTTCACCTAAGAATCCCGAAACATACAAAATGAGTTTTATTGTATCTTACTGACATCATTCTCCGTGGTAATCACTATAGCTCTATCTCGGTCTTCTTTTCGCGCTCGTATTTTCCCACCAGAAAACCAAACATATTTCCAACCCATTGTTACTGCTTTCTGTCTCGTTTCTTTCCAAAGTCTTGAATTATATGCCGACATCATTTCAAATATTTTTACGTTTACGTTTACCTCATCACTGTTATTTTGTCGCCTTAATAACCGTCTATCTTTGCTAGCCTTCAACAAGTCTTCTCTTTTTATCCGGGAGGCGAGGCTAGCTACAACTGGCAGCGAATTCGTAGAGGATAAAACGCCTTCATTCTTCCTTTTTCCTACCCTATAAGCTCGAATGATGTCTTGTCTCTGCAAAGGTACATTTAAGTTCTTCCCAATATCAAGGATGTGTTCTGGCAATTGTTCGTTGTCACATTCGCCTATGCCGTATATTAATACTTCATGATCCCTGTTCTCCTGTTCAAGCACATGAATTTTTATCATTAAATCATCGATTTTTTTATCTTTTTCATTATTTTTCTTAATTATTTCACTTAGTTTGTCTTCCAAGGAAGATGTTTTAATCAATAAATCATTGTTCCTTTCCAATAACTCCTTGTATTTTACTTCTATGTTTGTTTGTCCTTCTACACAATTATGCAATTTGTTTTCAAGGTTATCTATGGAAGATTTAATGTCTTTTAAGCAAGGAACAATGTCAGAGTTCGATTCGAAGGGTAATGTTTTTGATAATTTCACCACAAGCCGACAAAAATCGCACCTCCACTGCTCCTTCCTGGCTCTAGACATTCCCGCATATGTGGTCGCCTTAATTGTCGTGCATTCGAAGTGCATGCCGCTCCGGCATCCGTGACACGACGCGAATGATCCATCGCTCGGCAATGCTATTTCACATTTGATACAGAATTCCATAACATATCAGAGTAAGAGAGACAGTTAAGTATAAACAAAGATGCAAGCCCACACAAATATTCACAGTTTTACAAAAAGAAACACAACTTTTTACAGTTTATCTTTCATCTGCATATAGACAGATTTATGTTATAAATACTAGAAGTTTTTACAGTTTATATTTCGTTCTACGATGATATTTAAGTAGGCATTTTTCCTTTTTTTTCCGGCAAAGAATAATTTATTTAAATACACTTTAACATTAATCGATAGAGAAATTTATTCCCTACATTTTAGTATATAGTTCATACACTAAGTCCGAAATTAGCCGTTTTTAATTCTATTTAACGCGGAGCACACTCGGAACACGTCTTATCTCTTGCACGCACAACTCAATAATAATAATAATAATAATAATAATAATAATAATAATAATAATAATAATAATAATAATAATAATAATAATAATTATAATAACCAAAACTAAAACCACTGCAGCATGGGAACGTAGACTCAAGAACAAAATTACAAAACTCCGAAAGCAAATTGGACAACTGACACAAGCTGTAAAAGGGAGCGCTTTAAAACCTAAAACAAAGAAGGAGGTAGATCAAACTATACGACTCCACAAAAGCGAAGAAAATAGCTCCACCGAAGATATTATAGATCTACTAAAACAAAAACTGGCTGTCGCGGCAAATCGGTTAAAAAGATACAAAGAATCCCAACTACGAAGACAGCAAAACAAGGACTTCCGTAGCAACCAAAAGCGCTTTTATAGAACCCTAGAAACACCACCCGATACGGACACAAAACAAAATACAGGAACACAAAACACACTAACACTGGAATGCATGCAGAACTTCTGGGAGAGTATATGGGGAACACCTGTAAACCATAAAACGAAAACCAAATGGGCAGAAGAAGAGCGTAAGCGTTACAGAAGCACTAATACCATGCAACCTATCACGCTAACAGGGGAAGATGTTCGAATAGCAACAAAAAAAAGCATAAACTGGAAAGCCCCAGGAGTTGACAGTCTTCACAATTTCTGGTATAAGAAATTCGACAAAACCCACAGCAAACTAGCAAACCTCTTTGGAGAAGCCATAACACAACCAGAAAAAATACCTCCGTTTATGACAACAGGAATCACATATTTGCTCCCAAAAACAACGCCACCAAGTCCAGATCCTGCCCAATACAGACCCATAACCTGCCTACCTACCATGTACAAGATCCTTACATCAATCCTCACTGACAAAATATACTCACACTTAGAAGAAAACAACATCTTGGCCGAAGAGCAAAAGGGATGTCGAAAAGATAGTCAAGGTTGTAAAGAACAACTAATAATAGACTCAATAATCACGCAACATGCGAAGCGAGCAAAAACCACCTATGTACAGCCTACATCGACTACAAAAAAGCCTTCGACAGTATACCACACTCCTGGCTTACTGAAGTAATGAAGATATACAAAATAGACACCGAAACCATCCGACTTCTGGAACATATGATGCACAATTGGACCACATGCATAAAACACATTGACTGCAATAACCACACACCATCAGCAAAAGTACAAATACAGAGAGAATCTTTCAAGGCGACTCGCTGAGTGCGCTCTGGTTTTGCATGGCTTTAAATCCACTTTCATCTATACTGAATAGAGAGAAAACTGGGTACAAGATCGGAAACAATACATACAAAATAAACCATCTCTTATATATGGACGATCTAAAAGTCTATTCGGAGTCGGAGGAGCAGCTGACGAGCCTGCTAAAAAAGATTGAAACCTTCAGCAAAGATATCGGGATGGAGTTCGGCTTGACTAAATGTAAAGTAAGCAAAATGAAACAAGGCAAATGGCATCCAATAAAGAACTACGAGTTAAAAGATCTAAATGCAACAATAAAAGGAATGGAAAGAGAGGAGACGTACAAATATCTAGGCTTTGCACAAAACGGAGGAATTGACGCGAAACAAATTAAAGAAAAATTAACAGCAGAAATGAAAAGAAAATGCAACCTGATACTTAAAACCAAACTGTCCGGGAAAAATATGACCACGGCCGTGAATTCTTTTGCCATACCAACTCTTATGTACTCCTTTGGCGTTATAAAATGGACAAATACGGAATTAGATGATCTGAATAGGAGAATCAGAGTCATATTTACAAACCACAGAGCACAACACCCCAGAAGCTCGGTCGAACGATTTCACTTACCCCGGAAGAAAGGTGGACGGGGAGTTATTGACATCAGGAACATGTACTACAAACAGGTTGAGCAATTGCGCCACTTCTTCTACAATGCGGAAAACAGATCAAATCTCCATCAGGCCTTAATACGGACAGACAACAACTTAACACCCTTGAATCTAAGAGATAAAGAAACAAATCTAACTACTAATATAACAACTGAAGAGCAAAAAATCCAAACATGGGCAGGAAAAGAATTACATGGACGATACATACATCATATACTTACACACGACTATCTTGATAAGGATGCATCTCTACGCTGGCTCTCCAACGGCAGCATTTTTGCTGAAACAGAGGGTTTTATGATGGCAATTCAAGACCAGGTAATACCAACGCTGACCTACAGGAAACACATCATAAAAGAGCAAGATATAACAACAACATTATGTCGGATATGTAACCAAAAAAATGAAACCATCGAACACATACTAACTAGCTGCTCAGTACTTGCTCCCAAGGACTATACCAGGAGACACGACAACATAGCCAAAATCGTTCACCAACACCTCTGCAAAAGGTATGAAATAACAACGAACACGATACCATACTACCGCTACGACCCGAAATCGGTATTGAGAACCGATAAGGTAAAAATATACTGGAACAGAACGATCCAGACTGATAGAACTGTCGCCCACAATAGGCCAGACATTACTGTAACAGACATACCGTCGAAGACCACATACCTTATTGATATAGCGGTACCAGCTTCCGTAAACATCGCAGCAAAACAAAGCGAAAAGATAGAGAAATACTTACCTTTGGCGCAGGACCTTCGGGAGGTATGGGAACAAGACAGAGTCATCGTCGTACCAGTCGTCATAGGAGCCACTGGAGAAATCCCGAAGAAGCTTCACGAATCCCTCCAAATATTACAGCTGCCACCAAACATCTATAAACAGCTTCAGAAGGTAGCCATTCTGGAATCATGCGGTATAGTGAGAAAAGTGTTAACAGCGTACTGAAAATAAAATAACATCTTCACGTAACATTGTAAGTAGTTAGGAGCACACTCACCTGAAAGCACCTGACTGCTAAAACTTGCTAAAAAACAATGTATTATTGTATATGTATAGGCAAATATATTTTAAATAAAGTTTCCAAAAAGAAAAAAACAGAACCTCGCATACTTGCTCCTCGAGCCGTATGTCGAGAAATGTACCAACCGTCCGCGCCCCTTCCCGACGAAGGACCCCGGGTCGTGGGTGAAAGGAACCACAACCCGGACAAGATGGCTGTGGTCGTGTGACAAGGCATATAATAATAATAATAATAATAATAATAATAATAATAATAATAATAATAATAATAATAATAATAATAATAATAATAATAATAATAATAATAATAATAATAATAATAATAAGGGTCCCAAAGGGGTAGTGATGCGTAATACATGGACCTGCTTCCAGCTAGATCCACTCAGCCTCTCCTACTCAATTCCGACTCACACCTCCAAGTGGGGGGCCTGGTAACCTGAGCAACCGCTCCGGAGATCGGGTAACCAACCCCGGTGGAAGGCACGGTCAGGGCTAACGTGAGCGTGGATATCACCGCCGAGTGGGTTAGCTGCCCCCTCGGTGAGAACCAATAGCTCCCAACACAAGGCGAAAGAGATATTCCGACGGCGTAGGGGCTCAGGCTGACCCTATTCGGAACCGTCATGAAGACCAGTCTGCTGCAACCACGAGTGGAGCGAATGGCACTGGGTTGCGGACCGGAACCATAAGAAAAACACGCGCACTTGGACGACGCAATCGGAGTGAGGAGAACATCGAGAACGTCACATCTCCAGATGCTCAAGATGTTGCCGAACCAGAACTGGACCGGCCCGCTGGAGCATACCGAGAAAAATCCCCAGGAAAGCAGCGAATGAAATGGACATTCGAAATGCACAGAGACTTGTACCGCTGCTATCTGGAGATAACAAAAATGGAAACAGAAAAAGTACCTTATGGAGAGGAGCTGTACAGACGAATGATCAACACTCACCCAATACTTAGAAGCAAAACAACACAAAACATAGTTGACCAACGGCGGTACCTATTTACATCCAACCGCTTACCACCAGAAGTCGTACAGCAAATACGCAGAGAAGTCGCACTCACCATCGGCGCCCAAGAGGAGCAACAAGAATCAGAATCTGAAAATGACAGAGATCAAAATCAAGAAGCACAAGCACAACATGAAAATAGCAAAGAGAGAAATACTTTCCTGAAAAACATGCTACTGTATAGAGGACTAGACCCAACCAAGAGGCCGAAACTTCCTAAATTACACATACAAAAAGATACAAATGGTTTCATCACAACAATAGATAACATCATAAAAGAGAACATTGACGAATGTAACACAGTCACTGACCTACACCACATACTATACACAGGGGCAATGACAGTATTAGAATTACAAAACCAAAAACCCAAAGACCATCAAGGGAAAACACCAAGAAACAATAACCAAACAAAACCCTGGGAAATCAGGTTAAAGAAGCAAATAGAAGAATTGAGAAAGAATATAGCAATACTAACACAAGTACAACAACCCACTCAAAGTAAGAAAAAACTGGAGAACAAGGCAAGGATCATTCTAAATAAATACAGAAACGAAGAAAATGGAACCACACAGGAAGTTTTAGAGCTGCTGAAACAAAGGTTATCAGTGAAAGCCAATAGACTCAGGAGATACAAAACAAGTGCAACCAGGAAAACACACAACACGATATTTGCAACCAGCCAAAGGAATTTCTACCGTGTCTTAAACAAGGAAGAACAAAGCGAAAACCATGACAACCAGCCAAAAATTCAAGAAGGAGAGGTAAAGCAATTCTGGGATAACATATGGGCAGAGGAAACTAAACACAAATCGACTGCTAAATGGATAAATAACGAAAAGACCAAAAATGGGAAGCTACAATATATGACAAATCAGGTAATCACGATCGAAGAACTGAACAAACACCTAAAAAGACTTACAAACTGGAAAGCACCAGGAGCAGATAACGTACATAATTTTTGGCTCAAAAGATTTACTACGACACATAAGAAAATGGTAGACTTGTTTAACCAACTCATAGAGGATCCTAGCCTAGCGCCACCTTTCTTTACCACTGGAATAACGTATCTGCTACCTAAAACTACCCCTCCCAGTGCTGATCCTAATGACTATCGGCCAATTACCTGCCTTCCTACAATCTATAAACTGTTCACAGCCATTATATCTAATAAAATCTACGACCACCTAGAAGCAAATAACGTACTAGCAGAAGAACAAAAAGGATGCCGCAAACGAACATATGGTTGTAAGGAACAAATACTCATCGACTCCATCATAACTGGAGAAGCTATTCACAACAAAAAAGATCTATACTGGGGATATGTAGATTATAAAAAGGCTTTCGATAGCGTACCCCATAGTTGGCTCGAAGATGTACTCAAAATCTATAAAGTAACACCTCAGATTAAAACAATTATGACATCATTAATGAAGCAGTGGAGAACCACACTATATATCGATTCCAAGAAAATAGGTTACGTTAAAATCAACAAGGGATTACTACAGGGAGACTCCATGAGTGCGCTGTGGTTCTGTCTAGCATTAAATCCACTCTCATCCATGTTAAACCAAAAACAAGCCGGGTATTTACTTAAAAACACAAACACCAACGTGAACCACCTAATATACATGGATGACATAAAATTAATTGCAGCATCCAAAAAAGAATTACAACAGCTAATGAAAGAAGTGGAAACATTCAGCGGGGACATAAACATGCAATTTGGACTAAGCAAATGCAAAATCAACTGCATAAAGAAGGGAAAGTGGGAAGAACAAGAAAATTATGTGTTACAAGATCAAAAGAACATAATCGAAGCGATGGATAAGCAGGACACATACAAATACCTAGGTGTGTTGCAAGCTCAAAATGTGCAACATAAACTCATGAAGACCAAAATAACCAACGAGTACCTCATCAGACTAAGAAAACTATTGAAAACCAAATTGAATGCAAAAAATCTAACTACCGCTGTAAACTCGTATGCGATCCCGGTGGTAAGCTATTCATTTGGAATAATTAAATGGACAAATACAGAATTACAAGAACTGAACAGATCCACACGTAAAGAGTTCTCGAGGTACAGAGCGCATCACCCGCATAGCAGCGTAGAAAGGTTTCATCTGCCCAGATCCAGAGGAGGACGTGGAGTGATAGACATGGTCAGAATGCATCATAAGATCGCACAGAAAATAAAAAGCTATTTCCAAACAAAAGCCCGCTTATCCGATTTATACCAAGCACTGGCCCGAGCTGACCGCAATTATACCCCTTTAAACCTGTGCAATGATCTGTATACACCCGGGACACTAGTAACGGAAGAACAACAACTTGAAGCATGGGGAAGAAAATCACTACATGGCAGACATCTGAACATACTGCGCCAACAACACATTGACTGGGAGGCCTCGTGCAAGTGGCTCAAGAACGGTGTCCTATTCCCAGAAACGGAAGGGTTCCTAATAGCGATCCAAGATCAAGTCATTCCGACCCTTAACTATCGGAAACATATCATCAGGGACGTTACCATACTATCGGACAAATGCCGTATGTGTAAAGGTAGCACTGAAAACGTGGAACACCTAATCAGTTCATGCCCAGTACTGGCTTCGAACGAGTATACCCACAGACACAACGCGGTAGCACGAATACTACACGGGTGGTTGGCATGGAAGATCGGTCATACCCAAGAAAGAATACCATACTACCAATACACACCGGCTAGGTTGTGCGAGACTGATGAACATAAATTATATTGGGACAGAACCATAGAAACAGACCACACCATCACTAACAACAGACCGGACATAGTACTTTGGCAAAAACAGACAAGAAAATGTCTGATTATAGACATAGCTGTCCCGGCACCACACAACATACAACAAAAATATAAGGAAAAAATAAGCAAATACCTACCACTATCTGCTGAGATCAAACAGGTTTGGCGTGCTGAAACCGTGAATATAGTGCCAATAATTATCGGGGCGACAGGGGAGGTCCCACAATCAATTCATGAGAGTCTGAAAACGTTGGAGCTGCCCAAGAATCTATACCTACAGATGCAAAAAGCAGTGATACTGGCAACATGTAATATCATAAGAAAGACCTTCAACATGTGAACTCAGAGAATATGATCAGCATCCCAAGATGCATCTAAATCAGCGAAGATCCACCCAAAAGCGACCCTCCAAGAGACGACCCTAAAAATACAGTACATCATACACAGTATACACAACATCTTATATAAGTATATGAACTGTAATTACTTAGATAAACTTACCTTACCTTACCATAGCATTTATTATATTACTTGCCTACGGGCCGTGTATAATAATTATGTACTTATTTTATATAAATAAAGATATGTTTTGATAATAATAATAATAATAATAATAATAATAATAATAATAATAATAATAATAATAATAATAATAATAATAGTAATACTCATAATAAGTGAATTGATATAAAAAAAACAACGAAACCAACAGAAATTACGAGTAGTGTCATCTATAAATATAACAACGGAAGACGTAAAACAACGCAGTGGATAATGTATTGATATGCATGCATTAATGCATACGCACTGAAGTAGCAATAAGTGCAGACGCTAGTACATCGCCAATGATTATTATGTATGTGTTCTTTTGCGTTATTGGTAAAACAAACTTAGAAATCAATTTAATTAAAACATAACGTCGTGTTTTTAATAACATTACAATAGCTTGTTAACTACGTTGAGAAACAAAAACAAGACAGGTAATATGCACAATTATTGATACAAAAAGCTTTATAGTGTAGATGGCATCTCTGGTTGTCGAAAAAATAGCAGTGGATGCAAAAAACAACTTATAATTTACTCACTAATAACGAGTGAAGCAAATAACACTAAAAAGCACTCTATACTAGACAGATTATAAAAAAAGCAGTTGACCGCATATCGGATAGCTGGCTAATACAAACACTAAAGTTAGATAACATAAATCTTAGATTGACTGCTGCGAGTGATAGAACCTTCAGTCATGATATACGAATGGATCTTGGTTTAGACAAATCCCGAATTGATGCAATGTGCAAACGAGGCGTAGCCGAGTGTTGTAATGAATACGAATGTCTTAATAGCCATTAAATACGAGTTGCGTACACTATTTTTTTCTACGACCCCATAATATCATACGTAGATACATATTTATTTAATTTTTACTATATTTAAATAGATACAGAGAACTGTCAAGTTTAATTAATTTTTATATCTGTCAGATATGTAGTCACAGCCATATTGAATATTAAAATGTCGCATTCCTATTGGATATAAACTTGTATCGTAATGAAAAGGTGTATTCCTATTGGAATAAACTTGTATCGTAATGAAAATTTGTATCGTAATGGACATCATTAAAGTACAGGTTCAGCATATCTAGTAGGAGTAGAAAAAATACATTATAATCTACAACATACAGCAGAATGACAAAACTATATACAAGGAATGCAGACAGAAGACGCTGATAAATACCTAGGTTTCGAACAGAATAGGGTCATTAACAAAACAGAAATACATACGCTACATAATGCATACTCTCTACCAGTATTAATGTTGTAGTCATTTAAAATTGTAGGTTAGACTGCAATAGAACTAGAAGAACTTAACATACTAGTAAGTTCTTTTTAATTATTACGACAGGACTTTTCAAACCACGCTTTTTGTCTAATTCTTGGGTTTGATGCGATAGGGTATTTTCTTATTGTAACAAGGCTGTTCGAAGAGAAAGTTGGCTAAATTGTCATTTAGGTTGATTATATCTTTTGAGTTATAGTATATTCTTTCTGATGTTTCTAGTGTTTACACAAATTGCTCTTGTCTGTCGCTATTCCATCTTACTCTCTTCCACGGTACTTCGGCGTGTAACTGCGCATCTAAGGCTGCGTTCCCAAATAAAATGTGAAGGTAGACAAGGGTAGATCTACGTCATGGTCAAATTACAATGTATTTAGGGACGGCTTGGCGTGTCTGTGATGTTGAATTCGAAATTACGAAAAATTACAGAATTGTATGTACTAATATCTACATATGCTTGAAATCCAAAGGTGAAACATGCCGACTACAAAGAAATACTTAGGGGTAAACATTTCTACTATATACGAAATTTCTGCATCTGTGGAATTGTTTTCTCTCCATTTCACTTTTCTATCAAGAGCTATTGAAAATTGGATACAAGAACAATAATTCCCAGTATGTATGACACATTTCCTTATAAATCTATAAATATTAAACTTACTATTTCCTCTTAACTGTGTGTTCGTGTGCACGCGGGGAGTAACTTGGGTACACCACAAGTATATCCACAAATGTTTACAAATGCAAATAACGTGGAAATATTACCTATTTTACTTGATGAACGACTAATATGACACCGGGGTTATCTGGGTAACGCTCTCTAGCGCTTATTATAGAGCAAGAAAAACCATCATAACATAAAAAATAATAACTAATTCAACAAGATTGGTAGTTTCTTTTCAGATTATTATTCTTAGAAATTAATAGCATATATTAACGGCCAAGATTAGATAAACGAACGCTATACTTACCAAAAGGATGATACATTAACTTTTTATAGAATACCAAATAGGTAGAAAACTTTTGATGTTTCATGAATTTCACTTCTGTCAATGCATGAATTTTTAATCAATTCCATTCTATGAATACACTTTGCTTTTATATTATATAGTCTTTTGTCAAATATTTGTTTTTATTTTCAAAACTAAAAGCGTGACCAAAAATCAAAAAAAAACAAATCAAGTAAAACAATGTATTGATTCTTATTGATATTCAGTGTAGCTTCCTGAAATGTTCGCTTCGAACACTAAGTAATATAAACGTTATTCTGATTCTGAAAAAGAACGTCACGTTTCTTAATGTTGTTGTAGATAATAAAAAATATAATAAATAACAATGCAATTAAGCATTTTAAATATCTGTACTTATCTTTTATATTATATTTTCATCATTTAAGTACAAATATTTTGCAAAATTAAGACAACAATTAAAATTAAAACAATAGTAGCAATACACCTTTAAAATAATATATTTCTAGCACCCAGTTCATTGTCATATAAAATTTATAAAAAAACCTCCAAGATAATTAATTTATACGACCGGTCGTTGTTACGTCGCCCATTTGTGACAACATTCCGAAGCGGGGATGACCGTAATATTGTTTACGGCCGTAAACATTACTTAAGAAAAGGTGACTGTACACGTAAAAGGGAAATAACACTGAACGTATATTCATTTAATGAGACGATGCTGTGATACCAAAATGTCCGAATACCGTAATACACACGTTTTTGAATCTTACCGTCTTATCTTAGCACCTACAAGATAATTTGGTTTGTTATATCTCTGTTTCTAGTCCCAACAAGGATTTTCCGTGTATAATGCGATAAAAGTTCAAATCGCAACATGTTGATGTCAAATAAACAGGTACTGGGAGATCTTATCACCCTTTAATAAATGAAAAAGAGATATAATTACTTGCCTCTCTGTTACAGGTAGGTATGCTTAAGATCAGATAAGTATACAGGTTCCATCAATGGTATATAGTCATCTGAAGTTATACGTTTTATTATACTATTAGGTTCATTTGGCAAACTAATGTCATAATGTTCACAATATTAATAGACCACCAAAAACACATATAACAAATATCATCAATAGGTACCATTAATTTTAAAATCATGTATACATGACTCACGCTGTTGCAGATTGAACACAGTTCTAATTGGCCGTTTCTCTAGTAAAATATACGAAACGAATAAAAATCAGAGAAATAAAGTGGTTTAAGAGCAAAGAAGCTACACGATTTCCTCAATTGAAATAATGGGTAGCATGAATTTACCAGCTTTGAGCCCACAACTGGATAATATGCTATTTTGCAAATATTTTTGAGTACTTTTGTATTCCAAACTTAAATAACTAAAACGACCAAAGTTATAACTATTTCCATTATATAGTTTAGTAGTAGCATTTGGAAAATGCAGAAATAAATCGCACATAGTAAGTAAGTAGCATCCCAACTACAATACCTTCATTAAATAATAGCATTTCGCCATAGTTAGGGAAACATCGTCTCCTTACAGATGGTAATATTGATAATGATAAAATTTACTGTAATATGTGAGTTTACATAGAACAACAATCATATTCGCAGAAATAGATAAAAAGAAGAATTACACGTAATTAAAGACACACCATACCATTTATTCTATATGTACTCTTCTTGGAGTAAATGGTTCCAAGGATATATAGGTATTGCATTCTTTTAAAAATAAAATCATATCAAACTTATAAGCTGCTGTCATTAACAATACCAAACCAGTATAAAGCGCTATTTGAAGGAGGAACGGCGAGTCGTTTATCAACAATCAACACAGCAGCGAAGGAAGCACTCCCCTCTCCTGAGACCAGCCTTGTGTAACTGACACATCTACAGCTTTTTGAGACAATCAGGCGTCGAGTTCTTTCCTTTCACTCTCATAAAATAGTGCACATCTAATATACTCCACGAACTTATGTCACGAAAACGACTTATTTTGTTTTCTTGTATACTACCCATCGTAAAATACAAATTATATACAAAATGCCAACATTATCTCGTTATAAGTGACTTTAAAGTCATCGTGATAAATTCAATTTGTTTTCGTAAGTCTAGCACCTCTCCTGCATAATATAAAACCGCTGAGAATATTAACCGTAAGGTTGGAATGTAAACGATGTAATTACTGCGGAATCTTTATTTGTTAAGAAAGTTTTATCTCAGCTGCTTCTCTAGCTTTCCTAATTTTGGCAGTATTCTGCTTACACTCATTATCCTAAGAGATGAAATATCGTTGCCCAAGTTTTTTTCCAGATCTTCGCCGATCTTTTGCCAACAAATTACATTTTATGAATTATTAAATAACTATTTTGTATTCTCGACGCTAAACTAAAAACTATGCCATGTATAATAAAAATGTAATCTTCATATTTTTCTTTTATTATCTCCGAAACTGCTCGATTTTCCACCGACTTCTATATGAAAAAACATGATGTTTTCTCGCAAACATGTCGGACATAAATTGCTTTAATCCAAGAAAAGCTGCATTATCATTCGTATTTCCAAATGAAATAAAACTTTCGTTCTAGCTTCCTTTAATTGCACATGAATTACTAATCGATATCAAACGAACTGTTTCCATATGATTACGATATTTTTTATAGTACTGGTGCTAGTATATGGTGATTGGTGTTTCAACTACCGCAATTTCACGTTGAGATAAAATTATTTTTCCATATTCCTTACACTACAAAATAATCTTAAACGCGTATATGGTTTTAAATTTAATTAGCAGCTTAATGAATATTTGTCGCGCAGTCTTTATTGTAACACGATTCCGAGGATTCTCGAAAGATTTGATTTCAATATAGTGGGGTATTTGAAGCATTTTAGTGTAATTGAAACGTGCCAATTAATGTTCAAAGGACAACATATTTGGTGGCCTTTATGAGAAAATCTCCTCAATTTTCTCCAGTCCGTTTTTTGAAATTTTACATTACATTAAAGCAATTTAACACATAAATTTTAGCAGATACTTCATCAGCATTCAGTATTGCAACGCACAAAGTTCTTTGGAGTAGTCATCACAGTGCTACTGCCTCTACCATAGTTTAGATGTTAAATTATCGTAGTACCTTGTGCATATCCCCTCCTTCTTGCAAAAAAAAACTAAAAATTTAGTCACCACTTTTTCTTTTCTTTTATGTGTTGCTTTATTTTTACTTTGTATTTCTTTTCAAGGAATTCTATTTTGTACTTTCTTCCTAATTCATTTATACACACATATATATTTGTATTTTATTTTTTCCATTAATTTTATTTCAGTTTTCTCCCCTTTATTATCTTGACACGGGTTATTCTCTTTTATTTTCGGTAGCTGCATCAGAGTTGAGTAGATTCACATAGTTCTACTAATTTCGTATGTATTTAAATGATACCGGAATGTGTCTTTCCAGTGCATTAAGTCATCATTGGCTTCCTTGGCACTACCAACACATTTAATAGAGAAATTTAAAAGAAAGTGAAAATCGTGGCGTATTGTGGGTGCCTATTTCTTGGACCCAATCATAACCAGGGTTGGTGTGTAGATTAGCCAAGGCCAAATCCGTGCGTCATCTTTTTTCTAACCATATTCTTATCCTTAGTTTCTTCAGAAAAAGTTTAGAGAACTTCAACTGAACTCCCCAAGTCAATGCGAAAAGAAACTTGCCCCTAGGCTTATGGTCATAGCATGGAATTGGAAACTGAATAGAAAACCAGTTACTATTGATTAAGCCGGCACACAGCATCGGAGAAAGACTGTACTGTGCTGAACCGACCCGTTTTTCGGAACTGGTGGAATCTAGGTGATAAGACCAGCAATTAAATTTATAATATTGGTGGACTTAAATAGTATACCCAAGCAAGTCTGGAAAAGTACAAGGTTGAAGACTCTAAAGCCAATACTTGAGGTCCCAGATTTAAACTCTTGGGCACCGCAAGAAAAATTGATTTGTGCTAATTCTGCAACACTACTGAGAGGGCAGAAAAAGGTACCAGAGAAATTGTTACACCTGAACTGGACATTACAGTGCTTGCCACAGCACCAACATCAGTAGATAATACACTTTTAGTCACTTATTCCCAAATACTTAAGTAATTTCAATCTGCGGAAATAAACCGACTTTCGAAACAGCCAGCCGCAGGATGCTTATCGGTACTAATATATGCTCGCAGTATTACGGAACATGGTTGCAACATACGTTTGCTAGCTGAACCGTCTCCTACTCTCTCTCTCTACTCTCTATCTCTATCACACACATACCATAAAAAACGGAGAAGCAGTTTCATTAGCACTTCGTAGAAATTCACTTTAACAGGACCCAAAATCATTCAACCCTGGATTAGACGGGGGACGAGATTTACAGGACTCAGTTCAGCTCACACTTCTGACTCAAGAGCATAGGGAAAAGACTAACATATGAAATAACTCAGATTTTTACAACTTAATAAGCCTAATCGCTTAAATTCTTCAAATCTACTGAAATGTATTTTCCTGGAACTTCTATAACAGACAGGGTGAAGATATCTATGGGTTCATGCCGAACAGGCAGAGAAAATCCAATGTGGTTTTCATTTCAATGCATGACAAAGGCACCTATATCTAGAAGCGAGAACCTACCGCTTTACCTCATTTTTTTTCTCAAAAGCTAGAGAGAAATCTATTGCTTGGCATTTAATGGATTCTAGCAAGACTACTTTATTAGTCTATCTACTAAACAGCTGTATCTTCCTAGAAGGTTCCTTGAGGAGCGGCAACTGCCTTAAGCAAAAAAAAAAATGGAACTTACTAGCTTCCTAGTGCGAGTCTTGTAAAAGCGTAGAATCGAGCCAAGTGTAGGGATATCGATCGTACTACGATAAAAAACAGAACGGTTGACGTATAGATGAGCCGCTGCATTATAAGCACAATCATAGCAGTTGACTGCCCAGTGAGTGAACTGCTACAACTTCTACTATGGTGCCTTGCGGTAGATGACTTGTTAACCTTTGGAAGACGGACTTTTATATACATGGATTCACTGACGACATCACTATGACACCAGACCAGAATGGGAGATTTGAGCAGGTATGATTCAAGTTGTAATGCTCACTCAGGCTACTAAAGACGCAATCTCAATGAAAAGAGCGCTAATGTGAACTCTAAGAAATGAGACCGTTAATCTCGAAAATAAAGTTTCCTAACCTCCAGTATTTGTTCATCTTTGGCTCCAAGATACGTGTACCAAGCGAGATCAAAAATCTAAGTGTTATCTTGGACTTTAATTTAACTATAAATGAGTCTATAGATACATTTTTGATGAAAGATGCGACCTGAATCCCCTAATATCTATTATAATTTATGCTTTCCTACTCGGTATAAAATCGACCTAGACAATGTAATAAAGATGGTTGGTAAGATCCAGAGGATTACCTGTTTTGAAATCGCGGGATCATGGAGTTTTACATGATTTAGCTTCGTACTACTAATGCATTATACATAATATATGTATATAGTCACTAAAAACTTTGTAAACATAGAATTCTGCTTACCTATTTCAAATTCGCAGGGGACTATGGGGTCTTCATTGTTATAAAAGATACTACTACTACAGATTGACATTTGATAAAGTTGTTAAATTTTGGTATAAATAGTAATCTAACAAAAATTTTTGGATATTTTCAAAAGACCTACTCACAATCAGTTAAACTTGCAAAATAAGAATTTTCAATTTTTAATTTGTATTTCCTTATATCTTACATAAACTTACAAATTTTGAAATATAAGAAGGACTTTGGTACCGTAGCTTCTTAAACTAAATGTGCTGGAAATGCTGATTTGTTACTCCAATGTTTCGGAAATGCTGAATCATCTTCAAATTCATGTTTCTAAAAAAAAAATTTATTTCCTTTGTTGTTTTCTTAAATAGCTTATTTTCTTCTGATTTCAACAATACATAGGATATTGAAGAAACAATCATTTTTTGTTTAAATGTAGAAAACTTCTTGCAAAAATTTATAGAATTTCAGTCAAGATCTTTTGTCTACCATCATGCAGTGATAGATTACAAAATATTTTGCCAGTAAAGTGGTCTCGTATAAATATCAAACAGGTTTTGTCACTTAATGTAAATACCGCTTTTGTTATGTTTTGACTATTGTTAGTTGTATTAAGCGTGTAGAATTTATTGGATACTTATGAAAATATTTAAAATTAAATAATCAATATATTATTATATGCTTAGTAACATTGACAATAATAGAATAATAAATCGTCATCAATTTTATATGGTGGGTGCCGCGGTAGTGGTTTCCTAAGTTTGTCACAGATAGCTCTTGTTGTACAAATGTTTCCGTGGCTTTGTTACAATATTACCTCACCATAAATAATGTTGCGCTGTTAATTATGTCCCAACAGCAAATGGTAGCTAAACAAGAGTGCCGATCTAGTGATACATTGGCACAAGCGGCACCAACAAGATTTGAATCTTCGACCATAAATACCGCCTTATCTGTGGTGAGCTGCTCGTACTTCTGCGACTATCCAGCTATTTTGTTATTATTAAATGTAATAACTATTGAAACATTTTGAAAGACATAATTTGGACGGATGAATATAATTTTTCAACAACTGTTCACTACAAACAATGAACATCATTCGGCTATTAAAAACTCTCATACGCCATTAGTGTGTCGGCGGCGTTTGGTCTGAAATCTAACAAAGATAGGAAAGTGAAATTTTACGTACCTATGTATAGTATACTACAGCGCTCATTATGAAATTATTTCGGAATATACACGGTGTTGCAAATTCTTGCATTCAAAGGCCGTAGCCGGGTAAGTATGGGTTGCCGACCCCCGGCGATTTTTGGCTGAAAATTAAGGCATATATTTGACCCTCTAAAAGTCGCCTACAGCCAAATTTTCAGCTCTGAATATTGAACGGCCTTCGAGTAAAAAAATAAAAACCAGAATTTGCAATGTGACGAGATTGTATTTGAAACTTCAACATGTGCGTTCGATCCTTGACAAACTCCAGATTAATTGAATCCGAGTCGTTTTCCAAACTGATTATGAAGAAAAGATGCTATTTTGAACTAAATAATTTTTGGAAGCATTTTTTTATCTAATTTTTTGTCGGGAAGCTGGAATTTTTATTTTAACATACTATGTACCTACTGATTCAACAGCCCAACGAATTTTTGTTACAAACTAAGATTCATTTGATTCCGCAGTTGTTAATTGTTTTCGCTTACCTCTCAAAGCTGGCATTAGCACTTGAAACCCTTTACCTTCTAAATCAGTTTTCACGTCAGGAAAACCTCGGTCCAGTACGAAAATATTTCCCGGTGCCATCACATCAATTTGCCTAAGCCTTCTGGATCACGTACAACTTCTTTCAATATAGTTACGTCATTTACATTAGCAAGATATGGTCCTAGCATATCAACTATATAACCATCAGTCGTGCATATGGTAAATGGTTTACATAGAACTACCTTTTTTAGTCCAGAAAAGATTTTCTTTGAAATTCATTGTTTGAACTTTTCTTATGGCGTGCATATGTACCATCACAAATTAACACGACCTTGTTCGTCGTATTATGAAGACCCTAGACCCCTCAGACTAAGAAAGATACCCTCGACCCAGCTGTTGTGTCGTGGCTCAGGGCTTACTAAGAGATAAACGATGCCAGTATCCGTTACACTATGTGTAAGGCTACTGTTAAACCATACTCCTTCCACTGTGGGCATGTCTCACAGGCGGATAGAGTGGAGAGTCGTGGCTTAATCGCCCGGACCGAGAGGAGACAACCTCAATAAAAACCTAAATCCTAATGCGGGTGGGTAGGCTGACGGGATGCATGGCTGTCTAGAAGATCAGCCTTTCCTGTTCACACTCCTGATATACCGGGCGACCTTCCGGAGTATTAGCCTTGCGTCTGTGCCCGGGCTCCACAGGCGTCGACCACCCTTTCCCCCATACTTGTGGGACCAACATGGACACAGTAAATGATAATTCTACATTTCAAGAAGCAGAATCCTGGCCTGATGACGGAGAACTGGATGCTGATGAGCAGGAAGGACAGTTCCTGGCCTACTCAGTGGATGACCCATCGTTTAAAGTCCTGGATAGGAGCCAACTCAAAGTTTTTTATAAGCTGAGCTGGCTGACTTTTCGGGTGATCAAACGACCGAACAATGATAAGAGTACTACAGGCCAACCTTCAACATAGCAAGACGGCTTCGGCAGGCCTTGCTATGGCCATGAAGGATTGCGACGTGGCACTCATACAGGAACCTTGGATTAGACAAGGTAAGGTCTTGGGTCTGAGCAGTGTCTGAGACGTTATATACGACAGAACGGCCAACGTCCCTCGCACCTGCATACTTATCGGTAAGGAGGTAAAAGCACTACCACTAACAGCGTTCTGTTGTAGAGACTTAACTGCGGTAAGAATTGGGGGTGGAGGTGGATATGGACCGAGGGAATACGTCATCGGATCGCCCTATCTACCATACGATGACCACAATCTGCCACCTACCAGGGATGTAGAACAGCTGGTGAGATACTGCAGGGAGCGAGAACTGCAGCTGATCATCGGCTGCGACGCCATTTCGCACCACACGACCTGGGAAAGCACGGACACCAACGAAAGAGGTGAGTCACTTTTACAGTTCATTATAGCAAATAATTTAGATATATTGAATGTGGGTAACAACCCGACCTTCGTTACACGGAATAGAAGGGAGGTTATTGATGTGACTATAGCCTCACAATATGTGAGTAACTTTGTTGCAAACTGGCATGTGTCTGAGGAGGTAAGCTGCTCGGATCACAGACACATAGGATTCACTCTGGCAGGCAGAGTGGAGGTGAGTTCTTACCGGTATCCACGGAAAACGGACTGGGATGCCTTTCGAGCTGACCTTAGGTCTGGTCTCTCCGGGATCAATAGGAGAATAGGAAATACAGCAGAGGTGGACATGGTTGTGGAGCAGCTAAATGACACAATCATTTCAGCCTATAATGACAACTGCCCCCTTATTGCAAGGCATTCCTCCAGGAATGTGCCTTAGTGGAGTAAGGAACTTGCGGAACTGAGGGGACAAGTTTGGAAAAAATATAATAGAGCCAAATGATCAGGAGAGTGGGAGGAGTACAGGGCCGCTCTGACTGGTTACAGCAAAAAGCTGAGAGAGGAGAAAAGGAGGTAGTCGAGAAAGCACTGTGAGGGGATTGAAAATACCCAGTACAGCGCCCGACTCTACAAAATCCTTGCCACAGAATCTCATGCATCAATCAGTACTCTCAAAAACCATCTGAGAGAGTACACCACAACAGGGAAGGAGACCATAAATGAACTATTTAGGGCACACTTCCCTGGCTCTGAGTTCGTCGATCAATCGAGGAACATCTGGGAGGAGCGTCGGAAGAGGAAGGTGTCCAGCGCCGAGTGGCAGGCTTCCAGAAGGATCGTTGACTACGATAAAGTCAGATGGGCTATCAACTCATTTGAACCCTACAAATCGCCGGGACCAAACGGCATTTATCCGATCATGTTGCAGAAGGGAGCGGAACTACTGTATGCGATACTGTGCACTTTTAGCTACATACCAATAGCGTGGAGGCTTAGTAGGGTAGCATTCATACCGAAGCCTGGGAAAGCAGGACAGGCTACGGTGAAGTCCCTAAGATCAATTAGCCTAATGTCCTTCACTATGAAGGCATTGGAAAAACTGGTGGGCAGGTATATTAGGGATGATGTATTGGTGCTCACTGCCATGTTCCTGTTCAATAACTATAAATACGTAATAAATAAATACTTTCACAGTTAGTCGCCGCTTGGTTTGTTTTGTTTCAAAATTGCAGAGGGTGCAATTGCTCACTTGCTGCACAAGGCAAACGGCCCAAAGATATATAGGCGACTTGGTTCGTACAAAACAGCAAGAATACTGGAGAGCCACACCCGGTATAGTACATGGTAAAACCTTCATAGGGAAACCGTGCAGAAAAGAGCTAGAGAACTACTACAGCTTAGTAGGAAACAGCTCTGTATTGTAACGGGACTAATGACCGGACATCCTGCGATGAAAGAACACCTACACAAAATCGGAGTGCTTGAAAGGGACACAAAGTGTAGACTTGAAACACTGTTGAAAATGTATTTGAAGTTACATCGTCAATGTATACTCATATGTAAGTTTTCTTATAATGCATATTCTTTCATAACGCACATTGTATCATGCCTCTTGTAGCTTAATTCTCTGATGAAGCAATAAATAAATTGCGAAAGCTCAGAATTTGAAAATTTGAGTCTATTGTTGGAATCTTTGGCTGCCATACGCACATTCCCAACCTAGTGAACTTAACGAGGACAGCCAGTACTTCTTTTCAAAATAAGTAACTTAATTCGTTAGATAAATGTTGCCGCGACACTCTTAACTGAGTGTCTTTTTTTACTATGGGGTACCACTTGGATCATCTAGAAAAAATTGAGGCAGTAGGGAAATAGTAAGAGAAGATCTATAGACATTTTGGTGATTGTGCCAAAATGGCTACTTTGTAAAACAGAAAATCAAAAAACAAAAACTTGAAAAGAACATTGATCACGTCACGGACGGAAACCGAAATACTTTTTTCTGATGGCGTCTAAAAAAGTGCATTTCATTTTTTTCGTTCCGACTGGACAACCCAATCGTGAAATAAAAATTTTCGAAAAAATGTGCTCGATAAACTAGTTATCGAGCACATCATCATATATCATTGCAAAATTAATTTAGGTAGCTATTTAAATTAAAAAATTTGAAGGGTGCTGCGGGATTTGTATCACCTTGTACATTCTAAATAATTTTATAATAAGCGCCGGAGTATACTATATACGTACAGAAAATCTTACTTTCCTACGTTTGTTAGTTTTCAGGCCAAACTCCGCTGACACAGAAATAACACCAATAACAACAGCACCCGATATAAAGCGGCAGTTACGGAGTCAAGCAAGACGATAGGTTAAAAACTGCATTGGCATTTTTTTTATGTGTGGTGGGTGCTTAGTTGCAGTGACTCCGTAAGCTGTATTACTTGTCTGGCTATCAGGGCAACTCTTGCGGTGGAGTTTGGTGTGTGTAAGTTGTGTTTTAAATGGCTTTGTGACAGCATCATATCGCTTTTTGTGATGCCGCGCTGTTAATCACTTTGCTCCCAACAGCGAATGACAAGTCGATCTTAATGATGTAATATACAAATTCTTAAAAACACATGTGTAGTTACTCTTCGATTAATGATAACACCAATGCGGTATCACACCTGGTAAAATAACTATTTTCGATTATCACAATAAAATGTTTTTGGAAAAATGAATTGGAAATAAAGGAGTTAAGAATTTAAAGTATCTAGTTTTATGCTTGTGTGAATAGAAAAAACTGTTATTTAGATATGTATTCAATGAATTTGGACGTTATATGCCCCATGAGGTTTAAAATTTAAGTAGAAGTATTTGTTGTCATAATCTAGACACATTTGCTCCTAACCTAATTCCAAAACAAGTGTTATGTTCTTCTAGCAACACATGTTTTGGTGTGATGAGAGAAGATAATAAGATAACCAAAATTAAAATAATACAAGTCTATATAAACAAAAGATTTGAATATCGCGCTATTTCGATGAAATTTCTAGTCATGACGATGAGAGCATTAAATAACGAACAACAACTTTTCTGAAAAGATATCACTCCCTGGCTACTGCTTAGCTATGTATACTGTGCCTATAATATACAAACATGATGCAATCTACTACAGTCGACTACACTATAAAATAAAAATAAATCTATTTGAATCTGTAGCATAGAGTTCAGACAACATTATATATAAATTACTTTTCTGTTTTCCAGCAGTATCATACAGGAAAAGTCTTCCTACTACATGCAAGTCACATAATTTCCTAAAACTATTAGCATTACTGAGTTATTCTTCTTATGTTACTGTTGGTCTGCCATTTAACGTTACCTATACTTGGTTTAATTTGCTTCCTAACTCCTGCTTTTGTAGTTGATGTCTCGAGTTTTCTTGGTATTAACTTTCCGCAACTTTAGTAAATGCTGTAAAATATCTTTCTTGGAATAGAAGTAATTATTCCGTCGATTTAATATACGTATCGTACACATTTTACGACATCGTAAAATTCTACAATTTAAACATTCGTGGCGTGTTAATTAAGACCTTACTTTCACGTAGGAGCAATTTTACTTTGAAGTAAACTATAAAATGAAATTTAAAGTTATTTAAGCTATTTATTTATGTAGGTACTAAGAACGGGCAGTACGTATTGAATTAATCTTTAATTTTGGATTGACGTCTATATGAAGACACATTATGTAACGAGTATTACACAAGAAATGAGAATCAGGTTGGTTGAATCTGCAGAAATTTGCGTAAACAAAGCAATTGAATAGCTACGAAAATATATCTGTCTTTAATTCATTATCAACACATGTTGAGAGATTTCTAATATTTTCCTATAAAAGGCCTATAACACGTAACCTTTCGAATCAATAAAATTGGTTTTTTGGGCAAAAGAGTAAAAAATACATTGTTAATTGTTTTAGCACCAATGTATTTGCTCTTTCTACGATATATTAATACTTAAGTGTTTGTGAACCATGAATCACTAACTACAACAAGGAGTCATGCCAAAAAATAACTTACTCCAATAAAGTGAGAAAAGCTCAGAAAACATGCACTAAACAGGAACAGGAAGTTGGCAAGTTAAAGGTATGTTGTGAAAGTGTACGTCATAATTTAGTAATAATTAATGTAAAACGCTACAAATGCGAGTGTGCACCAAACAATACCGGTAATCAACTAGCGAAAATCCGTTCTCGGCGTAGATAAGTAAGGTAAGGCGATTATCACTCCAAATATAAATATAATCAGAAATGAAAAGTTTTTCACAATATGTAATGATGAAATGCCTGGAAATTCTGAATATTTTACAAACGATAAAAGTATCATTTCTCGAAAAATCATTAATTTTTTTTTTGGCCTGCGGAATCGAAGCCCATATGCCACCATCGCCTATAAAGAACATTATTAGTAGAATGGTTTCTTTGGGGAACTAAACGTGGACACACACTTCACAGCCGGGGCCCTATCAGACTGGCTAACTTAAAAACGTAACAGTAATTCGGCCAACGGAAAGGAAGTTTTACAAATAGAGCACGATTAAGGGTGGAATGAACCATTCGAAAATTAAATTAATATTTGGATTTTTTTCCTACCAGTTGGTCATCAATTGCTTTACTGTTTAAGTTCAGTAGCGACATTACGCTAGTTGGGAGCGGAATGCTTCTGGAAATAAGGAAGTTATATAACTGTTGTTGCACATGGATGAAGTTGTTACCTGACAAAATAATATGATTTAAGTTTGCCTCCTCAGGCCACAGGCACATGCAGGGGAATCAATTATGTTTAATCTGTGCAGATGGGCTGGGTATCTACCGCGTCCAAATTTTAGTCTACTTATGGTAGTACGATAGTATCTAGACAGAGTACTATTAAAATACCATGAATTAGTGTATATTGTATTATGGATGAACGCGTAGTGTATCATATGCGATGCACACAACTCTCTCCAATGTACGTCCCAATCCTCTCAGTATACTTGATTTGGCCTTATGAATTAGGTCCCACCCGGTAAGTACAGGTTCATATGGTCGCCCATCTACACAGCCCTCCTTTGCCAGTTCATCGGCTATATCGTGCTCTCAAATTCCAGTATGTCCTTTAATCCAGTATATTTCTGTACGAAAATCCATCGCTCTCAAGTCATTAATAAGCTTGATAATGTCTAAAATAATTGGGTGAACACTGTGAGGGTGTTTCCGTTGTTGCAAGGTTTCTAAGATGCTCATAGAATCTGACATTATTACAAGGTATTTATATGTAGTACTCAAGCCACATTTCCGTGCCTCTAGAATCGCCACCGCTTCAGCTGCATATATGCTGGTTTCAGAGTCTAATTTAAACTTCGATTGAACATTACCCTGGTGCGTATAGAATGCACAACCGCACTCATTTACGTTTTTGAACCATCATTAAATTTGATTCGCCTACGGAGATAAAAATACGCAGTCTCCTGCCGACCTTACCCTGGCAGATGAATGATGTCATTGATAACGAGTTGTTTTTCGTTATCGGCAGAAAGAGTAGCATTCATTCGTCACCCACGCGCTCGGAAACATTGTCGCTCGAATCTTTGCGTTTATAATAAAAAATATATTGTGAATTAGTTTGTGTTTGTAAATAATATTAATAAAATTATAGTGTTTTATATTATTTCTTTTATCAGAAGTGGGATAGTGCCTAAGCTATCGGTGGATTGTGATACTGTGCGTTGCTTGTTTTGTTTTTAATTATTTTTATGCGATGGCGTCTGCGGAGGCTGCTATAACCACTGAAACCACACACAGAAAACAAATTACTAGGTTTAAGTAAGAATAACTTAATTCAAGTCATTCTCATTCTCATATATAAGCAAATACTTATTTTCTTCGAGCAAGAAATTTAATTTCTTGGAATTTCAATTATTACATCTGTTTGTAGAGGTAGGTTTTTGTATCGACGGAGTCCTTTCTGATTTTGACGGTTAAAAGTCTTCTTAAAGATAAATTTCGTACATTTTAAGAGTAATTTGGAATTCTAACAGATTTTAAATTTAACTTTTCTCACGTTGTTTGTATTAAATCAGAGGGATCGTTTTTAGATTTTTTACAATCTGGTTTTAGATAATCCAATTTAACGTTAGACTATATACATTGGTAACTAAAAATACTGACTTTGTGACCTGGATTTCAATTAAAAGCATATTTATCTATAACTACGATCATTAACTTGGCAATTGAGACTTCAACCTTCCTTGACAGATGGAAGCGTACTAGGATACTGCCTATTTTTAAGAAAGGTAACAAACAGTTAATCGAGAATTACCGACCAATCTACCGATCAATCGTCGCCAAAATCCTGGAGCAAATCCTGTATAAGTCAATCAATTTTAATACAAAACAATACATATTATTTCCCCAACGTGGATTTATGGTTGGTCGCTCTACTGTCACAAATTTGTGCTACTTTACTCAGTTCGTGAGCCAGGTTCTGGTTGATGAAGGTCAAGTGGACTCAATTTACACGGATTTTTCACATACTTTTGACGCTTTTGATCACGGACTTCCCTTACATAAGCTTGTCACCTTCGGTTTTTCTCCTAAACTACGATCATTGATTCAATCATATTTATCGCATAGACCTAACTTTGTATTTTATAACGGTTTTCAGTCACATACGTTCACATCTACTAGCGGTGTACCTCAAGGTTCCAACCTCGGCCCTTTGCTTTTCAATCTCTTTATCAATGACCTTTTGCACTCTTTGACTTGTCCTGCGTTGGCATATGCGGATGATGTTAAATTATTCTGTAGTGTGTCGAATCTCTATGAAGCTGAGATATTACAACGTAACTTTGATATTTTAGCTAATTGGTCAATCAATAACAATCATTCCCTTAAATTAGACAGTGCTTTGCGATGTCTTTCACAAAGAGAACCAACCGCTACCATTATACTTACACGATCGGCAAACAAACTCTTACTAGCGTCGACGAATTTAAGGATCTTGGTGTCATTTTTGATCCGGCTTTAACTTTTGCTAGGCACATCGAATCTATGTGTTCTTCAGCTTCAAAAATTTTAGGATTTATTACCCGGACCTCACGTTATTTCAACGACATTTCTGTTTTAAAATCACTTTTTTTGCATTCGTTGTGAGCAAATTGGAATATGCATATGGTTTCCCTTATACGCATCGCAACAGCTTCCTACTGAACGTGTCAACGACGTTTCCTAAAATTTTTGTCTTTTAAAATAAATGGAACTTATCCTGGTTGGCACGTGTCATAAGATGAGTTGCTTACATTACATCAGATGCATACACTGACCAATCGACGTGAGATCCACAGCTCACAATTCGTACATAAACTTGTGACAAACAGAATTGATTGTCCGACTCTACTTTCTGCCGTATGTTTTAATGTTGCCAGACTGGCGTCCCGTCATGATCTACTTTCAACATGCGAACTCCGAAGACTAATTTATTGGTGAGATCACCTGTTTACCATCTGACAAGGAACGCCGACGCCTATTTCGAAGATATTTTCGTGGGATCCATTGCCTAGGATATACATTTAAGATTTTTGAATACTTCTTTTTCCTTTTGTTTCTGTTAGAATTCTTTTGCTCACATACCTCCTGTAATTGGGGTAACCTGTTGGGGAATAAACATATATTATTATTATTATATTTTTTAGAATTCAGCGGATCCTAGATATACTTAGATTACATGATCATAAGATTGCTAAGTAGATTGCAAATAATATACAAAGTTGTTCTTAGCGCATATACATACTCATTTTTTGCACCTCAAGCGTAGTGAACACGTTGACACCGTCGAATTTAGTAGATTTTGTAATTTTTTACTTTTATTTTATCTATGTTTTGTTTTTGTTTATTTTTTGCGGTCAAAACCCGGATGCCCTCACAAAAGTGACATACGTATAAGAGATATTATTTATTTACGTTTTGCTACGCACGCGGGCACATAAACAGCCAGCCTCGCTAAGTTCCTTCTCGGACCTACCTGCGTGTGTCTTACTCCAGCTAGTCAGTCGGTTGGGTAGCTCCCCTAAGGTCACCCGAACACTATAAAAAAAGGGTCTTAAATGCGCCACCGCGTATATGGCAAAGCATAAAGGGTCACGCGGTCCCCTCAAGATATAGAAAAGATAGGAATTCCGAAAAATGAATCAGTCGAGAAAGAAAAGCCCAAAATTACAAATACCCAGTATACACAAATGTATGCACAAATAGGAAGAAATCAGTACTTTGTAAAAGTTATTACCTAAGCTTTTATGACCTATAAAATAAAATCGTTACCAAAAGTGAAATTAATACCTCGGCCACATTTAACCTTCAACGAAGTTAATTAAAGTATAAAAATTAATTAAAACCAAGCAATGGGCTGATAAATTAATACATTCAAATCAAAACTTGGGTTATTTACAAAACTAAACTAAAAGCTGAAGGCCAATAAATGTAGGTACTCAAAGATATGAATAAATAATTAGTGAAATTAAACGACTTGTCAGAAGTACGCAGAAAAATCTGCAATAATTAACCTAAATCGTTACGACTGCAGATTGAATGAATAAAAGCACAAATTACTCGAAGCTAAGTTAAGCTCACATTGAATACCTTAAATTTAAATACCTACCTTGAAAATAATTAATTAATACTAGCAGTAACGATATCTAATCAAACGTTTGATTGTTCATTAAAAATAAATACATATACAGCAATTGCTTCGCCAAAATGGCTTGAAATGAGTACTACTCGTACAGAAAAATACTTAATAATGACCCAAAGTTAAATTACTAACGCCAGAAGGGCATATTACATGAAGAGCAAAAAAAAAGGTTGACACCTTGTTAAATTGTTACAAATTCTTAACGCTAGCTAAAGAAAATTAAACCTAACGCCTGACCTTATTCCGAGTAATTGTTCGGCAAAATACCTGACGTTGCCTAATACTGCACTCCTACAGTCGTAAACTTCTCTGGATTTAACGGTTCAAAAGTTGAATCGTAGGCTGCTAATCAGCATTGAGATAAATTAAATATATAGACACATCGAAAAGAATCATAATTAGAGTAGGCTATGTAAATGGATTGTTACTTTAACCACTTTCACATAATGACATTTATTCCTTGACATTTAATTTGAGGTTATAACCTTTGGTTATAATAAAATGTCAAATAATAAATGTCATGTGGTAGTGGCTAAAGCAACGATCAAAAACATTTGCATAGCCTACACCAATTATGTTTTTGTTCGATGGCACGTTATATTACATTGTGTGGTATCCATAAAATTATTCACGTGGCCATTCGCTTGTAATACATGAATGTAGGTATATAATCATAAAAAAAAACAAGAGCTTAACGCATGTAAGGCTTTAAAATATTTGCTTTTACATAATACTCTTTGACCTAACCAAAAAAAAACCCTGAAATAATGTATAAAATATTAGCTGAGGTAATTACTCATGAATAAAAAGTACTAACCTTCTAGAAAGGGTAATTGCTAAACACGTGGCCTAAAATTTCAAAGAAAAAGAGTTATGCCTGCTATAAAATCCGCTAATAAGCGTATAATCAGTGATTTCTCATACCAAAAAAATACTTCTCAAACCAGCATACTACACTATACAACACTGATCGTCGACATTAATTCTAAATCCCATGTGGGCCTTACTATATAGGCATGAATTAATACGACATTAACAAGCAGAACTTGTTGCTGCTGACATTTAGATTGAGTTTGTCGTTAGGTATATATTTTCACAATCGTATCCTTCATTTTCTCCTTGTGATTCAAGAACCCCAAAAATATGTATATTGGGTAATTCGAGGAGAGATTGCCATAGAGGAGAGATTGCCTACGATGAAATTGTGACTTTTCCGCCACATGTAGAAAGTGGCACACATGTAGAACACATGTAGAACATACACTACAGTGTGCCAACACAGAATGTGGCTTTGTACAATGGCGGAAAAGCCACAATTTTATCGTAGGCAATCTCTCCTCTATGGCAATCTCTTCGAATTACCCTTGATACTTTTCCTATATTATTCGGCACGATCTTCCAACTCTTTTAGTTTGAAATCATGCGAAGACAATGCAACATGAACGGCATTTAGTAATTTTTCCAAGACGGTCTTGTTTCTTAGAACTTTTTCACCGTTAATCAGATCTTCTTGTTCTTCATAACTTTCACCGGCCATTATTATATCACATAATTAGCACATCTAGTCGCTACAAGTATACATGAACAAATTTATATCTGCTAAATCATAGACTAAATGCAGGGTTACTACAAAAAAATCATTGGGGTTGAGAAAACTGTATTTCACAAAGTATTATAGAGAGAATAGTAAATGACATGTCTGTAGTTAGCGACAACCTTCGAGTATAAAACGTGCGCCTACGTACATCGCTTGACATGCGCACGCCCAAGCGAGCACACAGTATGCAAAATGGCGACGATGCATCGTGTGTTCCGACGGCAATACGAAAGTGATCCTCCAGATCATCAGAGCATTCTACGATGATATCAACAATTTCAGACCACAGGTTCATTTACTAAACGTAAAAGCATACGACGCCCATGAGTGCCTGAAGCAACGGTAGATGCGGTTAGATAATGTTTCGTGCATTCGCCACAACACGTGCGACTATTTCCTTTGGGGGTATGTTAAAGATAGGGTTTACGTACCACCATTACCTAGGACACTGGAAGAACTCAGAAGACGCATTACTGCTGCTGTTAACAGTGTTGACTGTGACACCTTGCAGCGTTTGGACGTTTGTTGTGTGACTCGAGGAGCCCACATTGAACATTTGTAATGGTATGCTCATAAACTTGATTACTTTCTCTACACATAGTCATGTCATTTACTATAGCATCTATAATAGATACTTTGTGAAATATAGCTTTCTCAAACCCGATGATTCTTTTGTAGTAACCCTATACCCATAATAAACTCTCTACCATCATAAGACAAAAGACCTTGAGATATCCAACACAAAGACAACTAACATAATTTACAAAAGAAAACATTTCTGAGCAAGCACGATGCTCGTGAAATGATCTGAGAAGAGAAGTTCCTCAAGTGGTAAACGCCGATCAGTGCAAAACTTGCTCATCTGGTAGAATTTATATCACATGTTGTTTTTCATTTATACAGAAATTCATATTTAGAGGGTACTGATACTCTCGAACATGCTGAACTCTGGAGAAGCGTATATAATCAGGGTCCTATATTTATAAAATCAGTTCTACCCGTTAAGAAGGTTAGCCTGCGAAAACGATTAACCGGTAAAGGAAGTTAACTGATCAAGGCAATTAACTGATTATGATCGTTAACCAATTACGACAGTTAAACGCCAAGGATGAGTCGAATTTTGTTGCAGGGATTTTTGTACCCTCGCACCTATAGTCAACTGGAGTGGGGTATGAACACTGCTTTTTAAGAGATAGAAGAAAATATAAAATAGTACTATAAGCACTCAGTTTAACGTTTATACTTTAACCTGCTTATTAGCATTTTCATTTACTTAGATGTTATCAAATGTGGCAAAATCCCGTGCTCAAACCTTAAGCACGAATTTAAATGTAAATTTAAGCCTCAATTATAGACAAAATTAACCTTCAACAAACTTCTGTTAATAGTATACAGCTTGCAAATCGTAATAGTTAGCACATTCGTGTATAAGATTGTATGCTCTATAAAATAGGTCTTAGAATTTTTTTTGATATCTTGGATCGTTCAAGTGGAAGTGATTCATATTATAAGGTAGATCAATAAATTGAAATAATAAAAGAAAATCCTCGTAATCCTTGCAATAATGTTTATTATGTTCTAGTACATGTTTGCCGTAATTATCATGATCAGTTAGAATCTACATAAAATACAAATAAATAAAGATATTATAAAATGTTAAAATACATCAGTCAATAATAGAATAACACGTGCTTGATGAAGCACATGTTCAAAAACGACAACGCTAGGGATAAGTATAGAAATATTTTAAATGTCATAAAGACGTGGTTGAAATTTACATATATCTATGTATTGTAACGAACCGTTAGCTAAAAAAGGACAAAATTTCAGCTATCATAATTCCGTTCAGTTAATTAAGTGAAATTTTAAGTTTTATTTCTAGAATCCGAACAACTTTTGAACATGCCTGTATTTATGACTTTTGGAAAAGAGTGTACGGTCACACCTGTTGTGAAATGTTCCGCGCATGTCCCGCGGCATGGAGAGGGTATCCCTAACGGGTATTTAAGAGCCATGCAGTGACCATAACAGGTCAGTTCACTTCTGAACTCAAGAAGACCCTCCGAGAGGTGGACCAGCCGAGGACAACCCAAAGGATTCCAGGACCATTGCCAGCTAAGGCTCCCCGTTGCCGTTGCCAGCACCTGGAAGGCCCCGTTAGAAGCCCTAGCCAAGGACCGCACATTTGACTATCAGAGGACGTATCCACTTCTGCCAGCCGCTGCAGAAGATACACTCCGATAGACCCTGACGCAGCAAAACGTACAACTACCGTAACACACACTCTCTTCCAAAAGGTCTTAGTAAGTTGCTATACACCGACATAGGCAGTATTTTGTTAAACGTTGTTCTGTTTACACCGTTCTGTATATTATGCTTCCGATTTCCTAAAAGTACCAGTTCCGTTAGGAATGTCTATATTATTTTCAATGTATATATGTTTTACCATCCGTACCATTATTTACAAAGCTATTTTCTGTTAGTTTATTATTTAGAAGCCTTCCGTTAAAATAAGATGCTGCTGTACCTTGTTAACCTCATCTTATCACGCTTCGTAATGTATATATTTTGTTTTGTTCTATCTGTATAAATAGTGCTAAAAAATATTCTATGTTTGTTAATAAAACCATTGTAAATATTTTAATTACCTGGACTTATAATTTTCCGACTTTATTTTGATACCTGAAGTGTTTAAAATAAATAATGTTGTCTCAACGTCAAATGTCACCTTATACACACGCTTGAAGTTGGCCTCAAGATGATTTAAAAGCATCGTAGGGACATCTACCGTCAACTAGGAGAAGGTTCATCGAGACATTGGACACCGTGACGAAAGTAGTTGAGAACACCGTTACAGTATAACGAAAAAGTTTGATAGAAGTATAGGATTAGAGAAAATGTTGAATAGGATGTTCAAGATTAGGATTCTAAGTAAATAATAAAATAAAATTAATGGGGAAAGGGATGATCAAAACACTGAAATGTGTTAGTAGAGTTAAGCGAGTCGGAAAACTGAATCAGAAAATATAAAGGTTAGATCTAAGTAAAATAAGTACTGTTAGACGGGACAAATATTAAAATGGATGTTACTATTGAAAGTAATAGTAGAATATGTAATGTTATAATGTCTAAGGATATAGAGGCGGCTATATATGTATACAAATATTTAAATTAAAGATAGGTACACGAATAAAGGTTTTCAAAGAGTTCAATTTGATTATTCAATAGACTATTTCAATTGTTTTGAATACCTAAAATTTCTAATAAATTAACTTAATTCGAAGACCGGTTCATTTTCAACAAATTAATGGTTACAATAATGCAATTTTTCCCAAACGCCAATTATTTAAACATATTTTTATATAAAAATATGCCGTCCCGAAGTGGAGTCGAACCACCTTGTAGGGCTATCGCGGCTCTACCGCAAACCGTTGCGACCACCGGGGGCTTCGACTACACAAGTAAACATCACAAATATATGCGAACGAGATGTATAATGACCTAGGATAGGCAACATTTTTGACACCGAAGTGTATAATTAATACACTTCGGTGTCAAAAATTAATGGTTACCAAACGAATAAAACGACAGCAGAACTAGTTCTATAGGGTATAGATAATATATAAAACATCAAACCTTTTCTTATTTCCACGCCTACTCTGTAGTTAAAGTGTGAAATTCTATAAGTATTTAATTAACGGTTTTTGAAATACTTTTTCAGAAATAGTATATGTATAATAGTTATATATCTGGAATCTTCATTCAGTTCTCTTTTCACTTTTGAGAAAATAAATATATAATATGGAATATTCTATATAAAAATAAAACACAAGTTGTGCTCATATCGGAGAAACAGAAACAGAAATGCAAATACCAACCATCGAATGTAACTAAACAAGTAGGTAAGTAAACTAAGACAATGGAACTAGTGTCTGAAGGGTGTCGAAACCATTTCTTGACAGCACATAGGAAAAGCGATATATAGGACTGAACTCGTTTAGCCAAAAATTGAAAGATGTCCTGTAGTTTCCAAAATGGTTCAAGATCACGGGAAGAAAGCAAGAGAGGGAAGAGCCTCCTGAAGCCCTCGAAAACATACAAAAATATCCTATATAATTTAAAATTATTTACTAATTTTTGCTGATAATGATAACGACGTAAATTCTTTGAAGGTGGTTTTCACCTACCAAATAACAAGTTTTGTAAAAACGAAAACCGGCATTTTATAATACTTTATGCGTTTTACCGAATTACCAGCTCTTGTTCGGATCGTTTAGTTTAACCTATCAGGAGAAACCAGGAGCAGTTGGAAGGGAGTGCCAAAATACTTAATTAGCAGTCGTCTCATACACCTATGAAAAGCAAATTGGATAACATACAATTAACATTTTTACTGTTCATAATAATTGCGTAAATTGCTAAAAATGGCAGATTCTTTGAGGGCGATTTTCACTCTCTAAATATCAATTTCCTCAAAAACAGAAAAGGGCATTTTGCAACAATTGATGAATTCTACCGAATGACCAAAATTCATTCAGATCAGTGTCTGCTACTTGGAAGATTTCTCTTGTCAGAAAGAAAGAATGAACTAAAAAAGGCGAGAATTTATACTACATATACCTAGAAAATGATCATTTCTTTTACAATAATCTTATCAATAATTTCACCAATTAGATGCATAAGTAGCCGTTCTGGTGTCTTAAACTACAAATTTGTACTTAAGTTATGTGAAAAGTTAGTTAAGCATCAAATTTACGCATTTATATAAAATTATAATCCATCATGGATTTCAAATATTCCACGCTAATTGATAAACCCTGAACGGTCATATTCAAGGTACTGTTTCTAATTTACGAGGAATGGAGTTTTGGTAAACGAAAATTTAGAATGGGTCACTTGTCTGCTACGTAGGATTCCGGGTTTTCGCTACTACGACGCGGTCAAAATCCAAAAGCTTTCATAACAGAGACTCGGATCGTGGAAACCTTGGACATCGAGTCCTAGACATGTACCTACCATGTTGGCCAACTAAGAACGGCGCTCGGCCATGTCTCAGGAACGGTTTATAGCACAGCTTCGGGAAAAATATCATTGACTAAAGTTATCCCAAGAAACATCTGCAAATTATTCAGGGGATTGTAGGATGACCGCTAGATGGCGTAACTGAACTACAAGTGGAAATATTTCAGGAATTGAAAGATAACTGAACACCAAAAATTTAAATTATTTTATATAAAATTTTCCAACTTAAGGTATATTACAAATATGAAGATCGAAATTCTCTAAAAATTCCACACATTTTACACTGAACACATTTTTGTATTTTGTCAAATAAGGAGAGGGAAAATTTTTTTGGAGAAACGTTTATAACTCAGGTTCTATTGAACCGAAATTTGTTAACTTAGTCTCGTTGAAAACAGTTCTACTCAACCAATCTAATGCTTATAAATTGGAACCAATGTAATAAGTGACATGCATGCTAGAGGGCGCTGTTTAAATTTGTTCGAAAATTTTGTTTTTTATCGGAAATATTAAATACATTGACAAGGATTAATTAAGTAGGCTAAATTGCCAACAAATCAGCGAAAACTGGATATCGCTATCTTCGTTCAGGGGATACAGAATAATTTAAATTTATAGAAGAAATTCTGACCATTTACACATTTATCAAGATATCTTCGAATAGGTAAAATATAGCTAGGTATGGTTTGCGCGGATTCGGTGGTAATTTAGCGTACCTTTTTAGTCCGTAGTTAAAAATGCATGTTTCCATTTAACAGTTTCGATTTAAAAAAATAAAAAAGTTTAGACAGCGCCCTCTAGCATGTACGTCACTTATTAGATTGGTTCGACATTCTAAGTATTAGATTGGAGGAGTACAGCTGTTTTCAACGAGACTAAGTTAGCAAATTTCGATTCAACAGCACATGAGTTATAAGCGTTCTTTCAAAATAAAGTTCCCCCTCATTTTACAAAATATACAAAAAAAATAAGGTAAACCCGAGGAAGTGTGAATTTGGGGCAAGTGTAAATACAAGGTCAAAAGTCGCTATATCAAACAAATATAGTGCTGCCATCTATAAATAACATATCTAACGTTCTTTCATATAAATATGTCGATAGTAAAGGAGACTGCAACGTGATCGGCATTTGGTGCAGATGCGTTTAATTTTTTTAGTTACTGTGCACCACGGGCGTTTCGTTCAAATTTGAAATTTCGAGCAAGATGTGCGCGCTATCTCTGACTCCTATGGAGTAGTAAATATTGTATTGTTGCCAAATTTTTGTAAGCTTTATATCTACACGGATTATAAACAAACATCAAAGAAGGTTTTAATATGAACAGTGAGAATTTTTAGCGTTATTGAGACAAAAAAGTTTTTTGTTGCTCTTATTATTAGGAAATTACGAATAAGTATGGTTAACTATAACAGTGCACGATATGGCAACGATGTATGGTAGCGAAAATATCTACAATAAAAATGCAAATCATGATGACGTAGTTACAAATTATTTTAGTAGGTTTGTAGGTTAGGGTTGAAGTGCAGTTTGGTGAAGTTATGCGGTAAGAAAACTGAGGTTAGGAAGAAAACGGCAACAAGTTTTAGGTAAGTTTTGTTTTTAATAATTGTTATGTTTTTTAATTTTATTAATTGTTGCCGTAGTTATAGATAATAATTTATTCTAATATTTAGGTAAAAAATTATTTTTATAATGACTTTTCCAAGTATGCACAAATATAAGTGTAAAATTCCAGGTTGCGAAAGTCGATATTACTCCAATATCTTGCCTGATTCGGGTTATCAAAATAAACATTTCTTCACCCTTCCTTCTGATGATAGACAACAGGTATGGTTAAATTCTATTCTAGGTTTTTCAGGTGTTGATATTTCTTTGAATTCAAAACAAATATATGTTTGCGAGGATCATTTTGAACAGAACTCATTTAGAAATGCTCTTCATAATTCTTTGAATAGAAATGCCTTTCCCACTTTGCTTCGTAAGTCTACTCCAGTATTTACTTCAGTTCCCAGTCTTGTAAGTAACGAATCTGAAGCTGTAAAACCAAGTTGTAGTTATGTCAATATGTCATCAACCCCAAGTTCTAATAGGGTACCCAAAAATAGTCTTCTCAAAAGATTCAATGTTCGACAATCAGTGAATTTGTCCCCTAAGGATCAACGTGTATATAAATTTCTTCAAATTCAGTCCAAACGTATTGGTAAATTGAAAAGAAGTCTTCGAAATTGTAAATCAGTGGCAGATGTGTCGGTGGAATTAGCATCATCAAAACAATTCAAGAAATTGGAATCAGCGTTATCATCCCCAAATGTGTCATTTATAAAGAGTCAATTTCAGAATGCATTTCGACGTAAGAACGTTTTTACTATTAGAGATAAGGTTCTTGCTTTAGCTATTTATAAGAGGGGACCACGTTGTTATAGATTCTTAAGAAACATGTTCATTCTACCATCTAAATCCACTCTTCTACGTTATCTACATGCTGTTCCTTTTGATACTGGTATTAATGTTCATATATTTGATAAGCTCACTAACCAAGTTAAATATTTGATGGAAATGTATAGGTACTGTATTTTAATGTTTGATGAAATGTCTTTAAGTCGAGGCTTTGATTATTGTAAACGGTATGATAAGGTTCTAGGTTATGCAGATTTAGGCTCCAATCGTAGACTCAATAAGTTAGCAGATCATGCTTTAGTGTTTATGGTACAAGGTTTGAGGTCATCATGGAAACAACCTGTTGCTTACTATTTTACGCCATCCTCATTATCTGCTTTATCATTGAAAGAGTTGATTAGGGAAGTTATATCATCACTTCAAAAAATTAATTTAAAGGTAGTCTGTACAGTATGCGATCAAAGTTCTGTGAATTCTTCAGCTTTATCTCAATTGGCAATGGAATCTAGTAATCGTTTAAATGAGGATTATTTATTTTCAGTTAATGGTGAAAGTATTGTCTCATTGTTTGATATCCCACATCTTCTGAAAAATACCAGAACAACATTGTCAAATTACAATATCTTTGACTCTCGCTATCCATTTAAGAAGGCTAACTTTTCTTTCATTAAGCAGTGTTACGAAATAGATAAGTCTAGGCGATTTCAGATGCTCCGCAAACTCAAAGATGATTTCTTCAACATGCGGAACAATTCCATGAAAATGAAAGTGGGTATCGCTGTTAAAACCCTAAGTTTCACTGTTGCAGCTGCGATAGAAACTATGGTTTGTGATTCTTCTAGATTGCCTGCGGAAGCTATTCACACTGCAGAATTTGTTCATGATGTCGACTCACTCTTTGATAGTTTAAATTCCAGTACATTAAATAATGAAAGGTTTTAAAACGTTGTGTTACTTCTAAATCAGACCATTTAAAATTCTGGTATGAAAGTCTTCAAAAAGTTGAGCACTGGCAATTTGAAAATATAACAAACCATCAGATAAAATCTTCACTACCAGTGAAAGTGGGTTGGATTCATACCCTTCGAGGTGTTATTTTCTTGTGGAACAAACTGCGGAATATAGGGTTTGGACATTTGCGAACAAGATCATTAAATCAAGATGCTTTTGAGAATGTGTTTGGCGTCATACGTCAGTGTGGTGGTCTTAATACAAATCCAAGTTGCTATCAATTTATTTCCAATTTTAAAACTTGTGTTTTAAATAATTTAGTGTCTTCCCATTCCATCTAGTTCAATTGTGAGGAAGATAGTGGGCATATCTTAACTAATCTGCAATCATTTATGACTTCTATTGAGCCTGAAAGTGATAGAAATAGTACGTTGGATAAGAATGAATTAGAAGATTCTTTTCTAAATATTCCAATTAATAATGAAAATGATTTAAATTATCAAGCTGTCACTTATGTATGTGGATTCTTTCTAAAAGAGCTTAATTTACCTGATTGTGAGGTTTGTAAATCTTCTTTATTTTCTGCTAATATAGAACCTCATCATACTTTTACAATGTTTAAGGAATTTCGTGACACAAATAGTCTTCTTTATCCCACTCTTAGTTTAGTGTTATATGTTAATAACATTTACGATAGGATGGTTGTATTGTTGAAATCGTTTGGTCATATAAATTCTATTCAGAAAAAAATGTTGGTGACTTTGCGAAAGGTTAGTTTCTCATGGTACACTTGTGTTAACAGCAATCATCAAACTTTAGTTCAAGAACAATTGTTAAATATACAGTGACCGGCAGAAAGTGCGCAGCATATGGGAAAATGGTATACCTTTGAATATAGCAAAATTATGTTATTGCATCATATCTCGGCATGACTTGAGACCAAAATAGCACTCGCGATTTCTGCCGAAACTCTCATCGTATACGAGGGAAAGTCAAAAATACAAAATTACGCTAAGAGTAAAGTACCCCCATTTTTAACATTAGACTTTTCTTTATTAACCAATAGTTCTTTGGTTTTAAAAAGTAAAGTAAAATATCGAGTTTCATTCACTTTTGATGAAAAATTTCAGTTTACCGTTTATTCTGAATTACCCTGTATAAAAAATTGAGCGCGCTCATACAATACGCAAATCTTACTCTCTGTAGACATCGTAACAGATAACCATAAATAATACGTCGCAAAAGTCAGCTACAAAAATAATATAGCTCTTGAAAATAAAAATTCAAGAATGTGAAATAATTTTGCTGCACATCATATTTTACGTTTTCAGAAGGCAAAAAAATGTATTTAACTGAAATTGTGTGATTCATTTTAACTTAATCATCTTTAAAATTGTAATATTTTTTCATAAAATTAGCAACACTTCTTTTTATTCAGGTTTTAATAATAAACGCTTGACGAGAAAGAACGACAAAAATAAAAAAGTTAGTCTCAGCATAATCCTCGACAGATGTGTTTTCATACTGCATGTGTTTGATTTTAAAAAACATGAACTTAATTCAATAAATGTCATTTAGACATTTAGTTTTGCTATTAAAATGGAAGCGGAAAGGTTATCGGTACAAGAAAAGGTAGAAATAGTTCTAATTCGTGGTGACAATTACTATAGCTATCGTGAAACAGCAAATATTTTTAACAATAGACACAATAAAAATATTCACGATTCTACTGCATGCCGTATTGTGAACAAATTTAAACAGACTGGTTCGGTGGAAAGTAAATACAAGCAACCCCATGAGAAAAGTGTAACTAATGAAGAAAATAGTTTAAATGTGTTATTATCAGTAAATGAAGTTCCTACTATGCCATTGTCTGAAAGAGAAGAACTATTAGGTATTTCCGAAAAATCGATTAGAAGAATTCTTAAAAAAAACAAGTACTTACCATATAAACCAAAATTCACCCGTACTCTTCAACAAAGAGATCTAGAAGCTAGAATTGACTTTTCCTTCTGGTTCCAAGGCAAGAAGGAAGATAATCCTCATTTTGGAAGTCAAATATTATTTACTGACGAAGCAACCTTCACAAGCAATGGCGTAGTAAGTTCTCAAAATTGTAAGTGGTGGGCTAATCAAAATCCTAATTTTAAATTGAATGTAAAAGCCAATATTCATTTAAAACAAACGTTTGGTGTGGTATATTGAATACTCAAATAGTTGGACCATATTTTTTCCGGCAAAATTTAAATGCAGGTAGATATTTACAATTCTTGCAGAATGAATTTAGTGAATTCCTAGATGATCTGCCTTTAAATCTACGAGCGAGAATATGTATTTTCAACAAGATGGTGCTGCGATCTATTCTACATTGCAAGCAAGAGAATGGCTTAATCAACAATTTCCTCAAAAATTGATCGGACGGTTTTCAGAAAATCATTGGCCTGCAAGATCGCCTGACATTACCCCAATGTATTTCTTTCTCTGGGGTTACTTAAAGAACCAAGTATATAAACATCGACCATTTAGAAATCTGGACTATTTAGAAAATACGATTAGGCAGTGTGTCGTTCAAATTAATCCGGTTTTTGAAGAAACGTAGCACAAGAATTTAACAACAGGACAATGAAATGTATAGAGAATGGGGGAGCTCACGTAGAAAAATAATGTATTTGTAAATAAATATTTTTGTTTACGATTTTGTTAATGTATTTTGAGTTTTATTTCCTACTATAATAGTAGTATCTTTACTATTATTATTATTAAAACCTAAATGAAAAGAAGTGTTGCTAATTTTATGAAAAAATATTACAATTTTAAAGATGATTAAGTTAAAATAAATCTCACAATTTCAGTTAAATATTTTTTTTTGCCTTCTGAAAACGTAAAATATGGTGTGCAGCAAAATTATTTCACATTCTTGAATTTTTATTTTCAAGAGCTATATTATTTTTGTAGCTGACTTTTGCGACGTATTATTTATGGTTTTCTGTTACGATGTCTACAGAGAGAAGGATTTGCGTATTGTATGAGCGCGCTCAATTTCTTATACAGGGTAATTCAGAATAAACGGTAAACTGAAATTTTTCATCAAAAGTGAATGAAACTCGATATTTTACTTTAATTTTTAAAACCAAAGAACTATTGGTTAATAAAGAAAAGTCTAATGCTAAAAATGGGGGTACTTTACTCTTAGCGTAATTTTGTATTTTTGACTTTCCCTCGTATACGATGAGAGTTTCGGGAGAAATCGCGAGTGCTATTTTGGTCTCAAGTCATGCCGAGATATGATGCCATAACATAATTTCGCTATATTCAAAGGTAAACCATTTTCCCATATGCTGCGCACTTTCTGCCGGTCACTGTATCTATGAATTTAATTATTAGGAAATTTCATGATGACATTTGTCGGTCTTCTAATGACAGATCTCTAAATCGAAACTTGAGAAAGGTTAGGCAGCTTATGCATTTCTAAAACAAATTAAATTGTTGAGGTGTTGAGAAGATAAGGGTTATCTAATCTATTGTGCATATAAGGAATTGTCCTTATTTCATATAACTGTTTGTTGGAATTTGTTTTTATTTATTGTTATAAGTATATAGTTTATTTTGTTAATGTTTGCAAATATATACTGTTTTATTTATTAATTTATTATTATATTTATTGAATGTTTCTTTTTTTATGTATTTTATTTATTGCGTTTTAAATATTTATTCATTTTATGTAGAGTTTAAATTTAAATTTATTTTTAAAGAGAATTAATTTTTATTTATGCACGTGAATACGTGTCTGTGATTTCTATATTTATAGATATATCGCACTGATGAGATCAAATAAGATCGAAACACGTATTTAGAGCATATTTAGTACCAAAAGAAAATATTATAGTAATTTAAAAATGCCGCCATCGTGGTTGTTTACGAATTTAGTACGCCATATGCCCGTCAGAGTGTGCTAGCGTAAGGGTCCAATTTTTAACGTGGAATGCGTCACTCTTATATGATATGCTCCTTGCTGTGCACTCACCGGTGAAAATTGTTCCGTATTTTGAAATATAGTGTAATTGGTATACCTGTTAAGGTAAGAATAAAATGTCTATTCCAGATTGATTGTTAACGATTACATAACAAGATGCTATAGTTACTTGTTTGTTATTACTTTCCTAACCTATTTTTTTGTGTGTCGCATTTGCCTCGTGTTTTTGATATTAGATTAAGTGTGACATGTTTTTTCGGGAAAGTGTGAACATCTTAATTTTATATATCTCTCACAGATGGTACGCAATTATAAAAGGAAAACCGACAGAGAAAGTTATGATAAGAATATTGTAGAACAGGCAGTGGCATCCATTAAAGCAGGAACTATGATTTTATAGAGAGCACACAAGTTTTACAAAATTCCTAAAACCACCTTATATTATTACTTAATTGGTAAAAAGAGGAAAAAAGAGTGTGTCTCAGAGAAGACCTACCACGATCCTTTTAAAACAAGAAGTAAGGCTTGCAAATGCCATGAAAGTAATGGAAAAATGGGGATTTGGTATCTCTAAGAAAGAAGTGTTTGAGGTGGTGGCCGATTGTGTCCGAGAAAATTAGAACAAAACACATTTAAAGGATGGTGTATCAGGGGATGATTGGTTCAAAAATTTCAAAGATAGGCATCGTCTAAGTATTAACGGACGCTTTCTTTATTAATCAATACTTTATCTTGCTAAAATCTGTCTCAAATGATTTGAATCTTTCCGATAAGCCCCAGTGCAATTGGAATCTAGATGAAACTAGTTTTGCTTTAGATCCTTCTAAAACAAAGATTGTTGACGAGAAGGGAAAGCCTACTACCAGAACTGTAAGTGGACCAGGCTGAGAAAACACCACAGTCTTAAGTGGAGTCAGTGCCGCTGGAGGAAGGGCTCCGCCATTAATTATTTTTAAAGGAAATAATATTTGGAGCTCCTGGATGGCGGACGATGATAAGACCTACAACGATATGGGTTATGCTGCCAGTGAAAACGGATGGATAAATTCCAAAGTATTTTATAATTACTTTCAAAAGAAGTTAATACCAGCACTAGGAGATGAAAGGCCAGGTTTAATCATTAATGATGGACATACAACTCATCTACATCTTGTTGTACTAGCAATCCAGAATAACATTACTATCTTAAAACTGCCATCACACTCAACGCATCTTCTCCAACCTTTAGACTTAAGTGTCTTCAAGCCAATGAATCAAGCCAACGCATCTTTCAAATGTTTTTTTATTTGGTGTATTAAATTTTACGGTTCATAATTTAGGGTCTATTTTTGAGATCCCATCAGAAAAAATACCAAAAAATAAAACGCCTCGAAATTTTTCACACTTACCCTTTCAATCCGAGTTTATGTGTAATTTAATGTATTTATAAAGCGCGTTTACACTTACCGCAGAGACGTAGGAAAGTGTGACTTAAGGGCAACTTTGAGCTTTAATTTTTTTTTTCCGGTAACCTTCATTATAATTACTTCAAGAAACGTCTCACCGCAAAGAGAAAGCTTTAATCATTTAGATGACTAAAAGTCAATTTGAAAATCCTTATTTTCCTACTTAGCGTTGTATCTTGAAACTCAATTTTAAAAAGATCGGGTCACACTTGCCCTGGTTTACCTTACATTGAAAAATATGTAGAATTTTTAGAAATTTTCAATTTTCATATTTGTGATAGACCTTAAGTCAGTAAATTTCATATAAAATAAGAATTTAAGTTATCTATGTTCACTTACGCTATCCAGGTGTCATCCTACAACGGCCTAAATAATTTCCAGATGTTTCTCTGAGCCACCTTAGCAAGTGTTTTTTTTTCGACTTGTACTTTAAACCATTCTTGAGATATAGTCGAACACCATCCTTAGTTGGCCACCAGGTACACTAGTCGGAGACGGAATTTATAATTAAACTACACGCTATGTATCTTTACATTCGACCAAATCTGAGCAAAGCCACGAAAGAAGCAAACATCTATACCTGTACTGACAAATAGATTGCTCTAAAGGCTGTGATCTCATTTAGTTTTGAGCTTAAACGAGTACAGGAGTGCGAAATGGACCTTAGCAACCAATTAGATCTGTCGTAGATAAGCTAGTTTCATAAGAACCCATTTCACTGGAATGGAATCTTGACTTTGGGATCCTAAGAGAATGCCTGTCTCTAGAGAACAATTCGTAAATTAACAATACAGAACATAAAAATTAAAAAAAATTGCTTGACCTTAGTAAATTATACCACTCGCTGGTCTCGTAATTCGCCATTGCGTTGTAAATTACCAAGAATAAATGTAAGTCACAAATGAAGTTGCCGTACCTACACATACTTATCCAAGGATACGTATGGTTGAAAAAGTATTAATGAAACTACGCGTGATTTCCTGTAATTAGTGCTTTAAAATAATAGCTAGTAATATTCTGCACTCACCACAAACTGAACGTATTTTAAGTACTGTGAAATATAAATTAGTTATCAAATTATGCGATACCTAGTTTTATTTACACTTGAATGGTTCATATAAGTATATCTGTAATATAAAACGCTATGTATAAAATACGCAACGTTTATCTAAATCTAGATACACGATTTGACATTAAATACAAAACACAATCAATAACCTCGCAAAGTGATAAGTACAAACAAATCAAGCGTCTTTTACAAGAGTCGACTTCGACATGTCAAGAGGAAACCTATGCTTCATCAAAGAAAATTGAAAACAATTGCCGTAAGCGTCGTCATATTTTAATGTAGATTGAAACGAATCAATTTTATTAAACGAAAAGACATGCATATAGGTACAGTCTGTTCCAAAATTAATGTCACCCCCTGTGCCAAAAACCACGTTTTATAACTGCTAATGCAAATTAGATGCATGAAGTTGAATCGATATTTGGTTTGCACCGCATTTACAAGATTAGTATTCACTAACGAAAAATCATATTGGATTATGGGAAACATCATTTTTATGGGTTTCCTTAGCCTTGGGAGCGACATTAATTTTGGAACAGACTGTACATACATATGTAATGTAGCATACATTGGCCAACTAAGAATGTCACTCGGCCATATATCAGGAACGGTTTACAGTAGAGCTTTGGAAAAAAAAATTACAGACTAAAATGACATCGAGAAACATCTGCAAATTATCTGGAAAAGCATAGGATGACCGCTAGAGGGCGCAACTGATCACCAAAAATTTTAATTCTTAACTTAAGTTCTATCATAAATATGAAAATGGAATCTACTGAAAATTTTACATATTTTACATCGGAAAACTTTTTTTGTATTTTGTCAAATAAGGGTAGGGGAGGAGGAGAAACTTTGTATTGAAGGAACGCTTATAACTTCGGTTCTGTTGAACTGAATTTTGCAAACTTAGCCTCCTTCAAAACAGCATTACTCCTCCAATCTAACGCTTACAAATTGGAACCAATATAATAAGTGACATGCATGCTAGAGGGCGCTGTTTAAATTTTGTCGGTAATTTTGTTTTTTCTCGAAAATAGTAAACAGAAACATACATTTTTTACAACAAATTACAAAAGTAGGCTGAATTACCAACAAATTAGCGAAAACCGGGTATCGCTATCTTTTACCAATCCTAGGATATCTTCAGAAACGTGTGAATGGTAAAAATTTCTTCTATAAATTTAAATCATTCTGCTTTCCGTGAACGAAATTTAGCAAATTTGGTCTTATTAGAAAGGATTTTGATTGTCTTATGTTAGTGATTGAAGTTGTTTAATTTTATCTTGTCCGTCACCGCTAGAGGGCAATAAAGAAATTTGAATACATAAATTTTATGATTTTTGAATAGAACAGTGTGTGGAATGCTTGGCGGTCATAAAAATAGACTATCATGGATTTTCCTAAACCTACTGCTAGTGACTCAAATTGTTCAATATTGTCTTTATTTCCGTCGCCGCAGAGAACAGAATAGAAGACATGTCGCTAGCAATTGCAACAACATGCTTTTTAATATGACGAGTATGCTGTGCATTTCTACGTAAATGTTCGCAATTTTCTGGCCCCTAATAGGTGGATGTAACACGCCAGTCTATTTCCATGGCCGCCCGGGAGCCCAAATTTGACTTGTTTAGATTTTTATTTGTGGGGAGAAAAAATAGCTTATTTTTGCAACGCGATCTACCGCTCGTAACTTGGTTATGGGAATAGAAAATACGTTCAACGTATTTGTAAGACAAAAATAGAGACTGTAGTTCTATCCACTGGTTGTAGAGTGAAAGTTTGCATTGAAAATAATAGGAGACAACTTCAAGATTTAGGTCGCCACTAATATTAACTTTATTATGCTGTTTCTTTTTTGTTGTTTTTCTGCATTGTTTATTTGAATTATACAGTTGTGCTTTTTACTAAAATGTTAAGCTTTCAATTCATTATTTTATAGTATGAGCATAAATATAACCTTCCATGCATTGTTCTTTCCAAATCATAAAATTTACGTATTTAAATTTCCTTAACGCCCTCTAGCGGTAATGGAAAAAACAATATTAAACAGTTTGAATCACGAGAGGTAGGCTATTGAAAATCCTTTCCAATAAGACCAAATTTACTAAATTCCGTTCACGGGAAGCAGAATAATTTAAATTTATAGACGCAATTTTTACCATCCGCACGTTTCTGAAGATATCTTCGGATTGGTAAAAAATAGCGATACCCGGTTTTCGCTGATTTGTCAGTAATTTAGCCTGCTTTTCTAATCTGCAGTCAAAAATGTATGTTTCCATTTAATGTTTTCGAGAAAAATCAAAATTTCCGAAAAAATTTAAACAGCGCCCTCTACCATTCACGTCACTTATTAGATTGGTTCCAATTTGTAAGCATTAGATTGGAGGAGTAATGCTGTTTTCAATTAGACTAAGTTTGCAAAGTGCGGTTCAACAGAACCGAAGTTATAAGCGTTCCTTCAATACAAAGTTTCCCCTCCTCTCCTCCTCTTATTTGACAAAACACAAAAAAGTTGTCCGATGTAAAATACGCAAAATTTTCAGTAGATTCCAATTTTTATACTTACGATAGACCTTAAGTTGATAATTTTAACACCGAAGTATTTATTTTTCTTGGCGTAAGTACACGTATATATGCATTTTTCCAACCGCTAATTAATTAAACATATATATATTTTTTTAATTAATTGGCGGTTGGAAAAATGCATATATACACTTAAGTTGATAAATTTTGCGTAAAATAAGAATTAAAATTGTTGGTGATCAGTTACGCCCTCTGGCGGTCATCCTACACTTTTCTAAATAATTTGCAGATGTTTCTCAGGGTCATTTTAGTCAGTAATATTTTTTTTCCAAAGCTCTACTGTAAACCGTTCCTGAGATATGGCCGAGCGATATTCTTAGTTGGCCACCCGGTACATACATATACAAGAAGTACTTACTGATCGAACCATGCAGTATGTATGGGCATTGAGATTTTAGGTGTCCCCAGTATTGTGTATATAGTTTCAATTACACTAAAATGAAGTATTTCCACGAAATAACTTACAACTAATAGAAATAAGATTTTAATAGCCAAAAAGAAAAATAAACATGCGTAGAATTTTACATAAAAATAAATATTACTTGTTAGTTGAAATTCTCAAACTACGCATACTTTCCTTGAAAGTTGTGTCATAAACTTGAAAACACTTTAGAAAATATATCATGAAGGTAGTAAGAAACGCGAGCAGTATGAGCCGTTATTAAATTCCTAGGAGTTCTCATATTTATAACACATTTTTGGAATTTAATATTCCTAAATGACAGTATACGCGCACAGTAGCGTAATGTACATTACATAAATAAACGGTCATGATTTGTCTCCGCGGGAGAACACCAAGTCATAAACCTTGACAGAAATCCAAATCCCCGCCTTGTACCATCGCATTCGAATATTTCAACTCCTTGTTACACCCACTGCAATCACCATAAATCAAGCAGAAATTCTATTAAAGACCACGCGAAAGTCTATTGTCTCTTATACAATCGCTAATCGGTTTCTTTCGTTATACGTACGTATACACAACTTCATCTCGCAGCTGTCGCCATTCTTAACCTTTTACTCAGTTAGGATAATTTGTGCGCCACAGAGAACAAACATCTTCTTCTTCTTGATGTTGTTTCTAGCGACGGACGGCGGCATCTCAAGTGAATGTGCTCCTACAACGTGCAGAAAGAATATATTTGAAAGTAGACTGTGCTTTTATAAAATATACGATGATTCGGATGATGTTAAAATCTTCACTATCTACTACGTCTAACATACAAAATTTATAGCGCACGTATATATTTTTCTGATTGCAAGATTCTCTTGTACCTAAGCCAGAGTACATATCTATAATTTATTTTATTCCATAAATTAAATATCATCAAGCATCCAATCTCTTGAATTTATGAAATAGAAATAAATTATACAGAAAATTGCTAGCTATATCCGAGGCTTCGCCGATCCACGTTTTTTAATAATTGTTTATTCATCATATGATCCACAAGAATATAGACTTCGACAATGTATACAGATTGACCGGGCAATTATCTAGAAATAGGAAACCATCCAATGAGTACGAGTGAATAGAGCGTACATATGTGTGGATATTAAACAGACGAATGCGGCGATTGGCGATAGAACGATCACTTGTGTTGCTGCGACTCACGCGCTCAAGGAATCGCCGCACTCGTCTGTTTAATATTAACACAGATGTACGCTCTATTCACTAGTACTCATTGGATTGCTACCTATTCCTAGATAACTGCCCGGCTAATCTGTATAACTATACACTGTGTCCAAGATAAGAATGAACTGCATGGGGATCTCGGGAACGGCAAGAGATACAAAGTTTCTTAAACTAGCTAAAAGCTGCGCATTTTAGTGACCTCCTACATGACGTTTGTTTAATTCAATTAAGTTGTTTCGTTTTTGAGATATTTAGGAAAACGTGTTTTTTTCAATATTCGTTTTTATTTTTTTCTGACTTTATTGTACAACTTATCGAAAAATAAATAAAAGTTCTTTATTGGTACTTTTACAGCTCTACAAGACTATATTTTTATATTTTTTGTCCGATGTTTCGTTTTTGAGAAACCATCAACTTCCTTTTTTATATGGACGGAGAAAAAAGTACACCCTGCATCTGATTAGATTCTTTTATAATAGGCCTGGTAATAATAACGCAGTATGACAGGTAGCTTAGGTTCGATAGTGTATTATGGGTAGGCGCTGGAAAAGCATTTATTTTACAACGATTTTGACGGTTATACTTGTAACCTGCATTTTACTTCTTCCAAAAAAACGTTTTTGTGTGTCGTTATTATTGCTTTTATTGTTCTTTATTATTTTTGTTGTTCGCTGTTATTTATTGTTAATTGTTATTTGCTGCACGCTGTTTTACCGAATTGTTCATACGATATCATTTACTTTTAAACATGGAAGGGGAGCGATTTAGCAATAAAGAAAAATGCTATATTCTGTGCCATAAAAATTCTGTGAATACCTAGGCAATGTACTTTTTTTTTGGGAGTGCACAGCCGGAAAAACTGTAAAGGCAAGCTTGGCCATAAGGGAGGCCTATTGTGCCCCCATGCTGTTTTACTTCTCTTAGCCCGGTTGCACTCGGACAAAGAAGTCCGCAACCTGGTCCAGAGTTAGTTTTCTTAGTCCGGGATCGTCCAGACGTCCGACCCCGAAGTAAGTCCGCCTCTCCCTGTCCACTGTCGGGCAGTAGGCAAGAAGGTGGATTAGAGTTTCCTCCGCATTCCCACAGTTTCTACACAGGGTAGAGTTTGCTATGCCCATGCGGTGGAGGTGTTTGTTCAGTGCGCAGTGACCGGTTAAGATTCCTGTGAGTAACCTCAGCCTGACCCTGCTCATAGAGACTGCTTTACGCAGTTTTTTCTCGTACGGGCGAATCCCGAGAGTTTTACAGTGTCTCATGCCGGCAGGTGCATTCCAGTGGGAGCAATGCCTAAACTCGCCGTTCAGATCTGACAAAGGCTTTGATGCTGCCATAGGAGTTCCCACATGTAGGTTCTGGACCCACAAGTGGTTCCTCACTGGCGCTTCTAGTTAATTTGTCAGCCATTTCATTACCTCTGATTCCATAGTGACCTGGCACCCATCTCAGAGTTGTGCTGAGACGTTCCGCCAGTTTTACGAGAGTCTTATGGCAGTGTAGCACTACCTCGGAATCAAACCTGACAGCCTGTAGTGCTCTGAGAGCAGCTCGACTGTCAGAAAGGATTTCCACTGCTCCACTAACCTGCGGGCAATTTAATATGCCTTCCGCGCAGGTCTGGATTGCGCTCACTTCGGCTTGGAAAATGGACGCAGTGCTCCCTAGGCTGAGAGCTTCACCCTCGGTTTCACCATCTTTCCAAATTCCAATTCCCGTGCCGTTTGGCGTTTTTGAGGCGTCGACAAACCAGCGAGATACCTCCCGTCTTGGTTTGTGGACGAAGGTTTTGGCAGTCTCTCTGTTGGAGATGTTTACATTGCATCCCCCAGTGAAGCTGAAAGTAGGCGAGATCTTGTCCGCCCTCATCGACAGTGGTGCTGTCTGCTCTATGTAGGTGAAGATGTTGGTAAGATCTCCCGCTTTTCCGGAGAAATCCCTGCATCCACTACGTTTTGCCCTGTAGGCCTCTAGGACTGCCTTCGACCACAGGACAAGCTGCAGCGGAGGAAGCCCAAGGATCGCCTCCATCGCCGCAGTCGGCGTCGAGGACATGGCTCCAGCGATGTCTAAACAGGCAATCCTCTGGACTTTACTGAGTGCGTTGGCCGCATAGCCCAAACTAGCTTTGTGCCACCAAACCAACGCTGCGTAAGTTTTAGAGGATACTATAACTTTCGTGTACAGCCAGTGTACCATCATAGGTTTTAGTCCCCACGTTTTGCCAAACATTCCTCTACAGGCCCAAAAGGCCCTCGTGGCTTTGTTTGTTACCTGGTCCAGGTGTGGTTTGTACGTCAATTTGGCGTCCAAAGTCACTCCCAGGTATTTGACCTCAGAAGATACGAGTATCTTTGAGCCGAAAATGGTCGGACAGTGAAGTCTGGAAAGCTTCCTTCTTCGCGTGACCATAGTCGTTTTCCTAGAGTTAACAGTTAACCCTTCTTTTTTACACCACCTTTCCACGAGTACGAGTGCAACTTGCATCCTCTCGGATATCACGCCCTCGAACTTTCCGCAGACCATGATGGTGATGTCATCGGCATAGCCCTGTGTATGGAAGCCCGCCGTCCGAATATCGCAAATCAGGCCATCCACCACCAGGCACCACAGCAAGGGCGACAGCACTCCGCCCTATGGGCAGCCAGCTGCCATGGTCGCCTTTATAGTGCAAAGGTTCTGTGACACGTGAACCATTCTGTTTCTTATCATGGCGTCGATCCACCTTGTCACCGCTGGCTCGACTCCACGTCTTTGCAGTTCCCTACCCATCGACAGAAAGGACGCCCTGTCAAAGGTGCCCTCTACATCAAGGAAGGTGGCTAGCGCAACTTCTTTGTTGCTTAAGGCAATTTCTGCTCGCCGGGCCAGCTCATGAATAGCTTGCTCACAGGATTTTCCAGGTTGATAGGCGTATTGGTTCTCGTTTAGAGGTATCTTTGCCAATACGGAGTCCCTCAGATGTCTGTCAACTATCTTCTCTAAAGTTTTGAGAAGAAAAGAAGTAAGGCTGTTGGCCCGGTACGACTGCGCTTCCGTGTAGGACGGCCCTGCTTAGGAATGAAGACCACTCGAGCTTCTCTCCAGCTATTAGGTATGTAACCCGTAGCTAAGGTAGCCCTTATTAGGGTACATAGAAATGGGGACAGCTGCTCCAGGCCCTGTTGTAGCAGTGCCGGGAAAATGCCGTCCGTACCAGCCGATTTGAAGGGTTTAAAGGATTCGATGGCCCATAGAATTTTTGAGACTTGGATTATTTTCCGTGCGAGGCTCCAGTCTTCTTTCCGCGCTCTTAAGTTAGGTATCTGAGCATAGCTCAGTTCCGCACATTCGCCCCTAATCTAGCTCTGAATGGTCTTGGAGCCGGGAAAGTGCACCTCAAGGAGGTGTTTGAGAACCTGCTCTTCTGTTTCGGCTTTATCGCCGTTTGGCTTGTTTAGTGTCCCTATTCTGCGCAGAGTCCTTCTTTGGCGAGGACTTTACGAATTCTGGAGCATTCAGGGGCTTTCTCCAGCTCCTGGCAGAATTTTTTCCACGTTTCCCGTTTCGCTTTTCTCAAAGCGCAGTTGTATCTGGTCAGGGACGCTCTATATTCGTTCCATGATCCAGATCTTTTGGCTTTGTTGTAAAGTTTTCTGATGGCCTCCCTTAAGTCAGACAACTCCCTGCTCCACCATGGTGTATCCCCATTTGTTGCCTTGACTTTGGTAGGGCAGCTTTTATCATAAGCAGTTTTTATAGCAGCCCGCACGCCATCGACTAAGTTCGATATCGGCAGCGGTGCTTATCTTTTTGGGACATTGCTCTAGTTTCTCTGTCAGGTGCTTTCGATAAGCGGCCCAATTGCAGTTCCTAGGGTTTTTATACGATATATGACTTACCTGTGGTATTTCAATATCGAATCTTACATACCTGTGATCAAAGAGAGACGGCTCATCCGACACATGCCACTGCACCACCCACATCGCGCAGCGCAGTGTGCAGCCGGTGATATCGATAACCTCCGCACGGCTCCGTTTCAAAAGCCGGCTTATTTCTGCGGTTAAGTATGCTTATTCCGTTTGCGGCGAAGTGATTTAAGAGTGACTCACCTCGTTTGTCGATGCCTGTGCTACCCCACAGGGTGTGGTGGGCGTTGGCATCACATCCAAGCAGGAATTCCTGTTTTCTCTTTCCCGCATAGGCCGCCAGTGCTCTCACTTCTGGAGTTGGAGGTTGGTCATTCGGGAGGTAGGCAGACCCCAATATTACGTTTCTTGCCCCGGTACCCTCCATCCACTGGATTTTTACTGCGTCTAGGTCCCTAGAACAGTGATCAGAACAGTGATGTACTTTAGAACATTTCGAAAGAGAAGGCAACCAAGTATATCCATTTTTAAACATTTGTGTGTCAATTTAAAAGAATACCGTTCATTTAACAAGTCCCTGAAGTCTCGACAAAAACATTCAAAGGAGGTAATTCAAAATAATGTTTTATAAGCAGTTATTGGAAAACCTGGAACATCAACTCGACAAATCCAAAATGGTTCCATCATTTTCTTTGAAACACTGTTTTTTGTCGAATTAACTTACCTATATATGCTACCTGTCAGTGTGTTATTATTACCAGGCATCCACAAAATTTTTATGGCACAGAATATAGCATGTTAGCATATCATATTTTTCTTTATTGCTAAATCGCTCCCCTTCCATGTTTAAAAGTAAATGATATCGTATGAACAATTCGGTAAAACAGCGTGCAGCAAACAACAATTAACAATAAATAACAGCGAACAACAAAAATAATAAAGAACAATAAAAACAATAATAACGACACACAAAAACGTTTCTTTGGGAAGAAGTAAAATGCAGGTTACAAGTATAACCGTCAAAATCGTTGTAAAATAAATGCTTTTCCAGCGCCTACCCATAATACACTATCGAACATAAGCTACCTGTCATACTGCGTTATTATTACCAGGCCTACTATAAAAGAATCTAATCAGATACAGGGTGTACTTTTTTCTCCGTCCATATAAAAAAAGGAAGTTGATGATGGTTTCTCAAAAACGAAACGTCGGGCAAAAAATATAAAAATATAGTCTTGTAGAGCTGTAAAAGTACCAATAAAGAACTTTTATTTATTTTTCGATAACTTGTAAAATAAAGTCAGAAAAAAATAAAAACGAATATTGAAAAAACACGTGTTCCTAAATATCTCAAAAATGAAACAACTTGAACAATTGAATTAAACAAACGTCATGTAAGAGGTCACTAAAATGCGCAGCTTTTCGCTAATTTAAGAAACTTTGTATCTCTTGCCGTTCCCGAGATCCCCATGCAGTTCATTCTTATCTTGGACACAGTGTATAGTTATACAGACTAGCCGGGCAGTTATCTAGGAATAGGTAGCAATCCAATGAGTACTAGTGAATAGAGCGTACATCTGTGTTAATATTAAACAGACGAGTGCGGCGATTCCTTGAGCGCGTTTAATATCCACACATATGTACGCTCAATTCACTCGTACTCATTGGATGGTTTCCTATTTCTAGATAATTGCCCGGTCAATCCGTATACATTGTCGAAGTCTATATTCTTGTGGATCATATGATGAATAAAAAATTATTATTATATTATTATAATTTAAGAAACTCTTGGCGTTCCCGAGATCCCCATGCAGTTCATTCTTATCTTGGAGTGCAAATATAATAAAATATACAATATAATACAATAAACGTAACAAACAAGTAATGAAAATAACAAACGTGAACATCAAAAATCCAGAAGCTCAGTAAACTAGCAGTAACAGTTTTCAAAAGTGTTTGTCTCTTTGTATTCGTTTTCCTACGTTTTGTTCTCAGCGTAGTCAACCGTTATTTTTAACAATTCTCTCATTCATTTTATAATTCCCTGCTGTTGGACGATTTCATGTGGCAATGTCTACTTCCGTTCGTTGGAGTCACTTCCTTATCGCCCTTGATGTGAACAACACATGAATCTTTTCTGCGGTGAATCCTTGTGGCATAAGATTTTGGGTCACTGTTTGTTTCACACAGCAATTAGTACTTCCAAAAAATCGGATTTTTTTTACAGAAAACACGCGTACACTTTACGAAGTAGTATAGTGGTATTGTAATAAATTATTAACGCTCTTCAGCACCTAACTGTGTATATGTATGTGTATGTGTGTACATGTGCACGCACTTAAAATGGAGTATTACCGTAACTGAATCCGTACTAAAAAGGTACCTGAATTATGTAAATCGGCTCAAACATGGAATATTGATACCGTTTTACACTTTATTAAAAGAAAGTATTTTTACATCTAAATCATGAAACATTTGATGGAAGCGGGGACATGATGGACTTGAGAGGGTATCTAGTATACCTATTCCTCGGACTCGGTCATGACTAGGGCTGGTGACTTTACACCAGTCAAACCCAATGTGTGTGGTGAAGAGCCACATCCTACAGAAGGTGCTTCTGTTCTATGCTAAACGCATTGGATCTAGACTTGCCTGTCGATAAACTGGCCTGCTTTCCCTGTGGGTAGCCCGCAGGGAATTGGACTCTCTGCTCAGCTGTCGTGTCGTGGCCTAAAGCTTGCGCATGGGATAAAATGGCGCCTATGGTGGGTTTTCCTCTGAAGACACTCACCATTGTCGGACCAGGTTCCCAGTTGGTTCTTTGCACTAACCGGAAGTTGGGGGACCTTGGGTTAATTGCCTCGGCCGAAACAATCTCACAAAAAACCAAAATCCTAAGGTTGTGGTCGAGCGGATGGGATGCGTGGCTGAATAGAAGGATCAGTCCGTATTGACCAACCCTTGGGGTACCGAGCGCAGCCCATTGTATAAATTCCTTACCCACGTACCGGGGCACTGCGTGGGGTCGACCTACTTTTACCATTACTCGTGGGAACTACATGATAAACAAAAACCCAAACCTAAACCCGGGGACTCTGAAAATACACACCCAAGCAAACCTGAAAAGGCACCTACAATGGATGCAAGGGTTGGAGGCTCGGGAACCGAGAATCCGAAACCGAGATCCAAACTCTTCGGCGCCGAAAGGCGCAATCGTAAAGCTGCAAGGCTGGCCGCTTTGGTCCAACCGGGCAGCACTACGTCCAAAATAGAAAAAACTTTAGAGAAGATAATTGATAGACATCTGAGAGACTCCGTATTGGCAAAGCTGCCTCTAAACGAAAATCAATATGCCTATCAACCTAGAAAATCCTGCGAGCAAGCTATTCATGAGCTTGTTAGGCGAGCAGAAATTGCCTTCAGCAACAAAGAAGTCGCCCTCACCACCTTTCTTGATATAGAGGCCGCCTTTGACAGGGCGTCCTTTCTGTCGATGGGTAGCGAACTGCAAAGACATGGAGTCGAGCCAACGGTGACGAGGTGGATCGACGCCATGATAAGAAACAAAACGGTTCATGTGTCACAGAACCTCTGCACTATAAAGACGACCGTGGCAGCTGGCTACCCACAGCGCGGAGTGCTGTGGAGCCTGGTAGTGGATAGCCTGCTGTCCGAACTTCAGACCTGGACCACACCTGGAGCGGGTAACAAACATAGTCACGTGGGCCTTTTGGGCTTGTGGAGGAATGTTTGGTAAAACGTGAGGGCTGAAACCTATGATGGTATACTAGCTGTACACGAAAATTGTAGTACGTTCTATAACTTATGAATCGTTGGTCTGGTGGCACAAAGCTGGTTTGGACTATACGATCAACGCATCAGTAAAGTCCAGAGGATTGCCTGCTTATGCATCACGGGAGCCATGTAGAACGGGAGATCATACCAGCATCTTCACCTACATAGAGCAGACAGTACGACTGTCTATGATGGCGGACAAGATTTCGCCCGTTTTCAGTTTCAGTGGGGGATACAATGTAACCACCTCCAATAGAGAGACTGCAAAAACTCTCGTTCACAAATCGAGACGGGAATGATCTCGTTGGTTTGTGGACGGGTCTAAAACGCCTAACGGCACGGGAATTGCAATTTGGAGAGATCGTGAAATCGAGGGTGAAGCTTGTAACCTAAGGAGCTCTGCGTCCATCTTCCAAGCCGAAGTAACGCGATCCAGACCTGCGCAGAAGGCATATTAAATTGCCCGCAGATTAATGGAGCACTGGAAATCCCCTCTGACATTCAGGCTGACATTAGAGTGATACAGACTGTCAGGTTTGACTCCGAGATAGTACTACATTGCCATAGGACTCTTGTAAAACTAGCGGAACGGCACAACACCACGCTGAGATGGGTGCCAAGTCACTCTGAATTCAGAGGTAATGAAATGGCTGACAAATTAGCTAGCTTATTTCTTGTTCTTTTTCTTCGGTAGGAGCGTGACCATTCCAATACTTATTTTCCTATATTTCCCTCTTACTCCTATGTAACATATTCTATCCGTTATAGGTTTAAAGTCCACCACCAGTTCTTTCACTGTTTCGCTTACCATAAAGCCTGTACCACAGTGCCTGTCTATTAAACCACTTTTGAAGAATACTTGTTTTTCTAATTCAACTTTATTATTTCCTTTCCGCTTAGTTTCTTGTAAGGCCAGGATATCTAACTGATATCTTCTCATAATATCTGCTAAGTTTTTAAAGCGCCTTCCGCGTAAATACTTCGTACATTCCATGTTCCTACTTTTATTTCGTGGCTGCTTTGCTTCGCCTTCTGATTATTTGACTTATTCATCTCTTTAGCTTCTTCATGTCCGTCCTCCCTATTTATATATCTTATTGGTTGTTGAGCTAACTTTGTTGTTTTTGCAATTTTATTCTTCTTGTGTTTGTTACTCATCTCCGCTTCCATGGCCTGGGTCATTCCTTTTTTCCCATATGTTTATTGGTTGTCGTTTTTTTGGAGTTATTATAACTACCGTAAACACGGGCTACTTTGGCCCTAGGGATCTTCTTTGGCCCTAAAGCAAAATAAAATGAAACACGTTCCATTGAGCGATTTGTGGCCGTATCTGAAATATTTTCGGTTGGTTCCGCTAAGTGGCAGCATCAATAGAACTGCCTGATAGTTCAAGTGATTCTCCGGTTTGCCGCTAGGAAGCAGCACCACAAGTTGCGTGTCTAGTGTAAACACGTGAAATTTTAATCTTAAAAACTTCTTCCTGCAGCAGACGCACACTTTCACTTACCTTCCTACGGTACCTATGTAAAAAGGTTACCAGAATTTAAATTAAGTAAAAGATGATTTGTTTGAAGGGTAAATCGTATGAAATTGTTTCCATTCCATTCCATATGTACCAGGTACCGTCTATTTGAATTATCTGATAGCGTATTCTAATTTTGCTTCCTTTTTGCTTTTCCGCTTTTGCTATTTTTAAAATCTGTAGTTGTATTTTCCGTTCTTCTTGCGTTAAGTCATTTTCTATATAAATATCTACCCCATTCAACTTTCCTTTATTTCGCATAATCTTTTGTTTTTCTTCCCATGTGTCCATCTCCGCCAACACAACTTTCCAATTCTGGTTCCTGCTTATGGTAATTGCCTTCCTTATCTGTTTCTCTACTCCCAGTGTATCTTTTATAAGGTTGATTACGTCTTCTACATTTTCTGTTTCTTTCAAACCAGTTCCCTTTATTATTATGTTATTTCTCTTTTTTTTTTTTTCTTGTTTTCATGTCTTTGTTCCAACTTCTCTATTGTGGTTAATTTTTCCGCTTCCCAGTTCTTTTTCCTTATTTTTTATTTCCTCTTTCAATTCTTTTATCTCCTTGGTATTAGTTCGGAGTTCTTTTAGTATCTCCTGCATCGTTTCGTTTATTTTTCTTAATTCCTTCATATTTTGTATGCCATATTTTGTCTTCAGGCGTTTTAAATGTTTCTCGCTGCCGTTCTTTCTGCGGTGCGCCTAATTCTCTTTTATTTTGCTGCTGTGGGGATCTAATTACTTTTGGAGATTTGCTGAACGGATCTGTTTCCTCACTATTACCTAATTCTCTGTCTCTTTTTTTGCTACCACTCATTCACCTTGATAAAGCTCATCAATTGCTTCTGCACACACACTCACGTTAATCCTCCGCACCACTCGACTGTCCCGTCTCGGTCCTGCCGCGGCGTATAGTCTCTTTCTAAAGTAATGTCTCCGCCAGCCGTCGGGTTCATATCAATAATACTTTCCACTTAGCGTATAGTATTAATCGGATATCTTCGGCTAAGAAAGAGGCCATAGGGGATACAATACAGATCGAACTTATACATAACCTGTGTAATTATAATTTTAAATCTCGATATGTGTATTTACCTGCTAGCGGTAGAATATAGGACTTTATTAATCCCTATTTTTATACCTGTGATGGTCATTATTTTCGAAGCGTATACTTTTAGTTATTGTTAGTCTTCCAGACTTTTATTAGAGACAATTTTTAATGTATATTATATCAACATACTTATTTGAATATTAAAATAATACTCATTTTATTGAGGAATACACCTTTATTGATGGACAAATCTTACAAGAAATCCGTCCCAACAAGGATCTTTTTATAGTAAAAATAAATAACTGATATATTGCAAATTCATTATTACTCCTTTAATAAAGAGTCGTTTCGAAGAGTCTGTAACATCGTTAATCTATTTCTAATTGCAAAATGCAATATTTTGTAATTATGGGTTTAAACAGAATAGACAGATGATAACGCAGTTAGACAAGAAACCTGCATACATTAATGTCTACTTTGTCATTATAAAATATAATATTGTAACATAAAAGTGCTTAGTCTCTAAAATCATTGAATATATACTTAAATCTTAAATTTACATATTGGTTAATTTAAACTTTCAAACATTTCCTGTGTTTAATTATAAGTGGATTAAATAAATCGGATCAAATCGGTTTCTTCTCGGTGTAAGGTGCTGGAACCTAATGTGAGATTTTAATAAACAATAGAATTTACTGTTGATTATTGTAGGAAAACATACAATCGACAAACTAACGCTTTCTTTAATATACAGGGTGTAACAATAGTGCGATATTCTTCCATATCTCCTTTGTTATGCAAAATACAGCAAATATTTAAATACGAAAGTTGTTTAGTTTTATGAAATTTATATTGTAAAATTATTCTACGATATACAGGGTGTTTAGTTTGCCCGTAACCACCAGTAACTTTACATTTTTAAATGGAACACCCTATATATGATCACATTTTTGAATTCCCTGAGGAATTTTAAGGCAACTTTATACAGGATCATATTCAATTATTTGCATTAGTTTACAAGATATTGGCATTTGTTTAAAAATTTTGACATTTTGCTCTCTTCAGAACAATGCCATTATTTCGGTAACGGAAAAAAGGTAACATTATGAAACTTGACATAACGTTAGAAGCATCTTCTGTGATGACAATAAACTGATGTAGACTTAAATAAGTTATACAGAGTGTTCTAGAAATCAGTGTCTTTTTGAAACAATTGAAATGCGAATATCTTCATTTTTTCAAATGGAAACACTATATTTTTATGGGTTAGTTGAAAGCGAAATTTAATTATCTATTAATTTGAATAAAACATTTATCTAGCTAAAATTAATGGTTTTAGAGATATTTCAAATTATTTGATATTTCTGTACATATGTTGCTAGGTAGGTGCGCTCTTTAAAAGAAACTTTAGAGATCAAATAAATATTAAATAAATATTTGAAAATTGAACTTTCTTTACTATTTGTCTGCTGTGCTGACATTTTTGTAAATCTACGCGCGTTTTAAATCGATCCCGAAGTCTTTCTTAAAGGTTCTGGATGTCTTCGATTTGGATAACGTATTTGATAAATCCGCGATGCAAGCAATGGATTTCGTTCACATTCTCCCAAAATATAGATCATTTGAACTAGCTCGTCTTTTGTAAATTCCATACTAACATTGGTATTGCTACACGTTTTGACGTTTCTATGAAACTATTTAACAACAGATTTTATTTTATTTACCAGCCTACTTCATATTCATTACGTTAACGTACCTTCATATTTTAAATATAACTACTAATTTAAAACGCACGTAGGTTTACAAAAATGTCAGCACAGCAGACAAATAGTAGAGAAAGTTCAATTTTTATTTAATATTTCGTCTCTAAAGTTTCTTTCAAAGAGCGCATTTACCTAGCAACATACAGAAATATAAAATAATTTGAAATATCTCTAAAACCATTAATTTTAACTACATACATGCTTTATTCAAATTAATAGATAATTAAATTTCACTTTCAACTAACCCATAAAAATATAGTGTTTCAATTTGAAAAAATGAAGATTTTCGCATTTCAATTGTTTCAAAAAGACACTGATTTCTAGAACACTCTGTATAACTTATTTAAGTCTACATCAGTTTATTGTCATCACAGAAGATGCTTCTAACGTTATGTCAAGTTTCATAATGTTACCTTTTTTCCGTTACCGAAATAATGGCATTGTTCTGAAGAGAGCAAAATGTCAAAATTTTTAAACAAATGCCAATATCTTGTAAACCAATGCAAATAATTGAATATGATCCTGTATAAAGTTGCCTTAAAATTCCTCAGGAAATTCAAAAATGTGATCATATATAGGGTGTTCCATTTAAAAATGTAAAGTTACTGGTGTTTACGAGCAAACTAAACACCCTGTATATCGTAGAATAATTTTACAATATAAATTTCATAAAACTAAACAACTTTCGTATTTAAATATTTGCTGTATTTTGCATAACAAAGGAGATATGGAAGAATATCGCACTATTGTTACACCCTGTATATGTTAATTATTAGAAAAATCTTGTACACACAGCAAATATAAGAGCGCTCGCCAATCTTCAAGAGGCTGTTCATAATGTGTGGGAAAATCTTCGTAGACAAAATTATTGCAAAAATATCGCGAATACAGAGTTCGCGATATTTTTGCAATAATTTATTATTATGCTATATGTATATTATGAATTGTTTGGGGAAATTCTTAGATACCTAATCTAAATTTTTTACACTGAGAGAAACGTATTGTACAGAAGCGACAACAATCTGTATGTTATTACAAGTAAAATAAAAATTACAAGAAATACTAAGATTATAATACGTTTTGTAACAAATACAATAATTTCTTATTGCTGTAAAATACATTCTCGTATATATTTGGCACGATAATTATTATACCGGCGCAGATATATTTCTCTCGTTATGAGTTATGAGAAAGCGACTTACCAAAATGACAGACGTCAAAATAAGTAGTACCTAAGTAAGTAGGTATGTAAAACAAATAAGCTAAGCACCCTTGCTTCCGTAAATTTACGTATCTGAGCATTTTAGGTACGGAGGCTAATTAAATCGTTAGAACTTATTCACCTTCCATTTTATGTATAGGAACGCCTAATATATGTAGATTAAAAGATAATAGTTTGTAAAATCAGAATATCTAAGAAAATATATACGGTTCCATTTAAAAAAGCGACTTTCCGAAGTTTGAAATTATTTGTATGCAACTGTTTCTAAACTTCCTGTATATTACAGAGAAGAACTTCAAACTCTGTATAACTACACGACATCAGCTGTGTATATGTAAAATTTCATTTGCCTCTTCTACTCCTACGTGACGTAATATCACCGTAAAGTAAGACGGGTATCTGTCACTTTTTTTTTGTTCACTGTTTCAGTTCAAAACAATCCCGTATTTGTATATCCGCAAAACTATATAGTGTTATCACAAAAATATTATTTTCTAAGGAAATTGTTGTGACGCAAAGTAAGTATACGACGCAAGTAAGAATATAATGGGTTTACTTCAAGTACAACGTTTGGTTGAAATTATTCCTCCAATACCCATGAAGGTCAAATACACTTCACATAATCCATTATTAAATATGTACTTTTATTACTGCAAATTTCCACGCCTTAACTATAAAAAGACTTGTATGTATCTAATTCTTGCAAAATGGTGCACGCAGATTGAAGTCGAATGCACGTATAACGCTTCATACACGCGTATAATCTCGAACGCAGCGCTGCTCATTTGCAATTCAGCTATTTCACAAATAGGGAAATTATTCAGATCAAATACGTATTTTACAACCAATATAGTCTGGATTGCATCAAACGCTTTTACTTATTCCAAGAAAATGTGTTTGAATCAAAACAAAAATATTTTAGCATTAAAAATATTTGGGTAAAACAGTATATTTTCTTAATTCAAGAACATGTTTCTCTGTGTACATAGATCTCATTGTCTGTTGCTTTTTACCTTCTGATCTTTGGCAGTTAAAGATACTACCTAAATATATTTTTTTTTTGTTTTTGTATTAACTTTTATTTTTATATCTCCTTTTTTCTTTACCGATTATTATTATTTAAAGTTTAAGGAAATTGTAATGTATACATAATGAAACTTTTATGTGTTTAATATTTATCTGGATAATCTAGTTTAAACGTGTCTAGAACAGCTGCTACGGTACAACAAATACGGAGGCAAAGTTTTGCACACTAAATACGATTTTCATGAGTTGAACTCCTTTTACTCCCGTTTTATCTCCACACACATAGAACAATATTTAGAATATATTTTAAGTACATCCTTTAATGTATACTGAAAATTCTGTCGTACTTTCGTAACCGTAGTGATTTATATGTATAGTTCACGCTTACGGATTCCCCCTATTTTACTTGCAAATTAAAAGAAACTTCCGAAAACACAGCATTCCGATTTTGATTAAATGTAATATCCGATAAACGCTACCGTTAAGTCTATGTTACAAAGTTCCTGGATTCATGTAAATGTTGATTAAAATTTCCGTACAAAAGCAATTCAAGTATATTACACGCTGCACTAATATTATAAAACGTTAGAATAAAAGTTAAATCGACAAAGTTTAAACAATTTAGTACAAGTACGTATTAAGGATAATACTATTCTAGTAATACCAAGTAACAGAACCAATTTTACCGGTAATTGTTAAACTTCGTTGAACTAATTCCGAATTATTTTAAGTTACAGCTCTAACCCTAATCGAAGTATGCACGTCAGCCATTAATGTCTATATGTTAACAAGAACAAAGGCAATTTTGGCAAACTCTGCCCAGAATAATTATTATATGCTATGGAAGTACGGTTTATATCTATAAATTCTGGTTTGTATGAAACAAGATGTCCACATTAAATTTCATTGTACGTCTTTGGCATGGGATGCATTCACATAATAGATATGACCACATGCTAACAGGAGACATAGTTTGCATGAGAGCTAGGGTAAATTGGATACCACGTTTAAAAATTAACTACAAAAATCTCCTACTGTGTTACGAAAATCAGATATAACAGTTTCTACACAATACAGGTATCATTGTTTCGTCATCAGTAATTAAATGCAAAGTATGGAGTGTCTAAACATAAGTTGAATAAATTTATGAATTCTTTGAGAGGTCTATCCACCCAAAAATTCAATTCATTATTGAAAATGAATTTAAAAGAACAATTTTCTTGACAAATCAATACCAAACAAAAGCGAAAAATTACACAAGTTCTCAATATCTACTTGGATGGGTTTAGGACTATTAATAATCTAATAGACAAATCTCATGTATTTTCAGAGAAAAATACATCAGAAATTACTTTGAAACATTTTAAGATATAAAGCGTATACAAAACAATTTATAGACAAACATAAAAAAGTAACTTTATTAAGGACAAACCAAATAATAATGGAGATACAGCAGATAGTTAGCATGCCTTACGTATATAAATTATGAGAGTCTTTGCAAAATCAATTTAACCGTTCACGTCTCCCATAAACCAAGCAACGGAAACAGTAAAATTTCATTGAATTAAAACAATCAATTAAAACTAAGAAAAAGACACATACACACTATACAATACTGATTATCAAATAGAACTGTGAAAAACGAATTTATGCACATAAATATAGTAAATTATAATGCAACAGCTCTAATTCATGATTTGAGAAAGATAAAACTAGATACCATAAGCACATTCTTTTACGTACAGAAATTGGGTACCGATATGGGGAACTGCATGCTGGGAAAATGCAAACATTTGGATAAGCAATACGTCAGTAAGCTGGAGTATAGGTTGCCTATTTACCAGACAAATCATAACATAGGCTGTGCTCAGTTAGCACATTGGTAAGTCACCGGTAAGTACCGAATAGTGAAGTACCGCACTGAATATCTACATGCCAATGATGCAATACCTACAATTTAGATATTCAGTTCACTATTTCACTATTCGGTACTTACCGATGCGCTAACTGAACATGGCCATTGTAAAAGTAATTGAATTCAAAAATACAAGAACGTGTATAAATTTATTCTTGTGAAATACTTTGGTTCAGGTATTTCTCTAAAAATTATATTTAATACCTATGTACATACTTGTATATACAGCGTTAGTAAAAAGTCCCGGAACGGTCGAATAACTTTGTTATTTGAAATTTATGATTTCTGAAATTTGGTATGGGGGTATAGTTAATATAAATGCATTTTATTTATATTTTTTTCACTTCCGCAATACAGTTTATATTTAACTTGAATGCAAAAATGTAAACGGTCAGAAAACAGTAAAATTTCTTATTGAGTTTTCCGTATTTGTTCTGGTTTAGTGAAACGGTGCGATTGGTTCTTGATGCGATTGAACTATTCTCTCTTCCAATTGTTCAAGATTATGGGGACGATTTTTCTACACTTGACATTTCAAGGGCCCCCAAAAGAAAAAATTTAATGACGAGAGATCTGGCGAACGAACTGGCCATTCGATTGCTCCTCTACGTCGGATCCAACATTCCGGAAAAATTTCATTCAAATAATTGCGGACATTGTTGAAACCAAAAATGTGCATTAGGGTGGTCACCTATGTTTGCATTTGGAAAGAGGGCCGCAAGTGCTGGAACAACCTCATCTCGCAATAAATTTAAGTAGACGTTGCCAGTTAAATTTCCTCTTATAAAAACGGTCCTATGATGTTGTTTCCAACAAGATCAGCCCAGACATTCACCTTTTCGGACGCTGTGTATGGACTTCTTCAATCCAATGCGGATTTTCAATTGACCAGTAGTGACAATTATGTCTGTTCACAGTGCTGTTGAGACAAAACGTTGCCTCATCTGAAAAAAATGATGTGATCTAAAACATTAGGCTGCTATTCGATCAATTCCGTCATTGTTTCGCAAAAATGTAGTCTACGATCTGGATCATCTTTAGTTAACTCATGGACGGGATACATTTTATAGGCTTTCATTCTTGCTGATTTAAGAATCTTATGAGCAGATTTTTGAGAGATCTCATGAATTTGACCTAATTCTGTTGTGGACACGTGATGATTTTCTTCCACTGTAAGTAACACATTCAAACTAGTTTCTTCATCTGTTGCTGTTAATGGACGTCCCCTTCTAGGTAAATCCTTCACCTGACGAAAGACTTCAAACTTTTGAATTGTTCGGCATACCGTACTTTTACTAATGTGATCCTGATAAACAGTATTAAACGAAATACGAACCTCTTCAAAAGAACGTTGACGATCACCGTACCCACGCATCATTAATATCTCAATTCGTTCTGATTCAGTAAGTTTTACTGCCATTTTCAAATGTGTCAATGTCTAAAATAAGTAAATTTATAGCGATGCAAAAGTTAAAATGCTTATAAAATTGTCAAATGTGACGGCAAAAAGAATGCAAACACTAAACAAGAACTTTTTCAAAGGTATCTTGATTTTTCTGTATTAGGACACTTTTTTAATTTTTTAACTGTTTTCTTGTGAATAAAAATAAACATCTTAGTACTTCCTGAACGTAGTTTTTTATTTTGCATTCAAAAGTGTTAAAAAAAATCTGGGCGTTCCGTTTAAAAAAAAAAGTTGGACGTATTGCCGATTAAACTGGAAGTGAAAAAAATATAAACTGTATTGCATAAAATGCATTTATATTAACTATACCCCCATACCAAATTTCAGAAATCATAATTTTCAAATATCAAAGTTATTCGACCGTTCCGGCACTTTTTACTAACCCTGTATATTACAACTTTGATTTCGACATACTCGTATTTCAATTATATATTTAACAATCCCTCAGAGGCTTTCTTCAAACAAGCTTTATGTCTACTTTAAAAATTATTTTCAAAAATACTGTTGAATGCTTAACCTTAAAATCAATAAATAACAATAAAACTTACAGTAACATAAATACATATGTAGTGTGTATATACATACTCACTAATAAAATATAAAAGTAAAACAAAGTAAATAATTAAAAATAAGACTCAATTCCAACCGCAGTAAAAAAAAAACTGCTTTATAATTATAACGAAAATTATCAATATCTATCATGAATATATCAACTATTTCACAGATTTTATCATAAATAACCCGGAACTATACTACCTATACTACAGCCTTGGAACGCTATTTGCCTATCCAAATGTTCGCATTTTCCCAGAATGCTCTTCCCCACAAAGTTACTCACTTTCGTATTTACTTCTGCTATCTAGTTCTATCTTTCTTAAATCAATGCTCTAATTGTAAGTTAACATCGTATGGAAACAAAATATAAATTTAATTTTGAAAACGCCAAATTTCTAGTAATTGCAAACTAATATTATAAAACAATGTTCAAGTGAATGATCTACATAAAATAATAAAAATTCCATTAATGATAAATGTGACGTTGGATGCTTGAGTAAAACATGAAACATAATAAAAGAACAGTATGGCCACAAAACATGTCTACACCTTACTTACTCACTTACTTAGTTTATAATACTTCATAATATTTTTATATATTGGGAGGAGGCGGGGTCGATATTTTGTCATGCCTTAAAATAAAAGTGTTATAAGTAAACATGGCCGCAAGCAATGTAGGAGAGTTAAGGAGTTTGCGGGCGGCCAGCGTACGGCCGAAGAATAACAACCTTGAATTGCAAATTAGTATGTAGTCCTGTCGTATATAAGTATGCCACAATCGCTTACTTAGATTAGATTAGATAACTCACGGGATGGCTAAGTAGCCTCTTGCCACTGCGACCTATGTCTCTATTGTAGCTCCCTATTGTCTAGACCACCTGGTCTAGCTTTACCTTCTTCATGAGATTTTCTAGCTTTGCCGGATTTGTCTTCATGTAGCTCGCCATATCTGGATATGGTTTGCCAATGCACTCTTGCTTCAATCTGGCTAGTCCCTCGCATTGGCACAAGATGTGCTGCGAGGTCTCTTCTTCTATTTGACAGATTACACACATAGCGTTTTCCGACGGACCAAAGTAGCTCATATGCTTAATGAGTCTGTTATGTCCTGTTAATAAACCTACTATCAACCTGACCGTTCTCCTGCCTTTGTTCAAAACGTCATCAGTGTATTTAGGTACGTATTCTTTCATAAATTTAGCCTGCCTCTATCCTGGGGAGCTTTTCCACTTTCCATTTGCGATATATAAAATACTACTTTAAGAAAAAAATATTTTTTTACAGAATTAGAGCACTACGCTCGATCCTTAATTATACGAATAGATGGATATTTACTTCTTAGAAAGAGTTTCTAATGTAGTTACGGATTTGCTAATACAAATAATTAAATACATAATTTTATTTTACAATGACTGTATTATTATATTGTATGCATATATTCGTTTATCTGATCGATTTATAGATTACTAGGGTGATTACAAATGATTATTAGATGTGGCTATAGAAAATGATGATCCTTTCGAAGTATTAATGTCTTATCGCATTATCATCTTCAACATTTTCGTGAAATGTTATGTTAAGTAGATTTTTGTGTGTGTTAGTTAACCTTTATTGTCAATTGTTGGAAAATTAAAACAAATTAAAACTTCCGCTTTTGATGAAGCTGTAGACACAATCGCTAAATAAATAATTGCAAAGGTAGCGGTTGTGTCTACAGTTTCATCAAAAGTGGAAATAAATAATGTGTGTTGAGATGTCCTCTAGGCAGACAAACTGAAAAATTCAGAAAAAGCTCCATTAGTTTCGTAAATTTTAAGTTTGAGTGAGCGTAATTAGTGAACTTCGCCTTTTGGATAAGGGAAATTGAGCTATATCTATTGCAAATGATCTTTACTAACACGCTGTAAAGTATGACGGTTTCATTACCAGTCACACTGTAAACTTATTTGCAGTAAATCTTTACCGTTTATTACTGTTCTAAGTTTAACTACAACATTCAAAAGACAATAGATAGAAAATATCTTTTTGAATTATTAAGAGGGCCGACTACCGTTTGACAGTTGGCGATATTGCCACAATTAAATTTTTTCATAATATCATGTTTTTATAATTTATTTAAACCGTATTTTAAAATTGGGCTTCATACACACATGTGTAGACGTATTTTGCATGCTCATAGCAAATTTCAATAATTAAATCTAAAAATGAATTGAATAATCGCTATTTCCCTATCAAGGTAAACGGGAATAGAGATTGTGAAGTTAACATCGAATATTAATGGACAAAATTGTATATAATAATATAAAATACGTATATATCAAATATATATAAAATAGTATAAAATATTTGTAGAAATATGTGTATGAAACCCAATTTTCAAATTATATTGAAATAAAATCAAGCAAACGATTTATAGAATTATGTAGATATGGCACCGCTGTAAAATAATCAGCTGGTAGACGACCCTCTTAAGTATTGCAAACTACTTCATCATGTATTTTGTCGTCATAAATAAATAATCATTTTTCAGATTAAATTGTTGCTATTGTTTTTTCAGAGTATTTTATTTGACTTCGTCCCTTTTCACGCACTATAGCGAATTACTTTATATGATGTAATGATACTATATACCAGCGTATTGTATGTATATCAGGAAATATTGATTGACTTATTAAATAAAAATTAATTTAATTATTAATAATAATAATTAATTTTAAATATGTATACTAATTATTATGCAAATGCAAGAGGGTTGTAAGTGATACGTTAAGACCCAAAAGTATATACAGTCTTGGCCAATTGTGTTAGACACCCTTTACTTTCATAGGTTCGAAAGGCGTTTCCGGCCGCTTTTTGGTCGATTTCTTGACGATCCACTATTCATGTCGTTGCAGGGTGGTACGAACCGCCAATACTTCATTATTCTCGCTATAGAGATTAAAGTCTTACTTTGTGTCTTAAGTAGGACTGTTTGCCGACGTTCTACTTTGGTTAATTCACAAACTTTTGGCATTGTTTCACTAAATTAAGTTTAATCCATAAAAATGAAAGTATCCAACACAAAATATCCTGGTTATAAACTCCTAACACATACCTCTCTCCAATCGCGTTGACAATACACTAATATTTAAAATCGAAACATTGCTGCCTGCTTACCTATTGTCCCAAAGTAAGCACTAAATATGTAAATTAAGTATAAATTCCATGCTCATTTTCTTGGAAGTGTAATAATACTTATAATAATGGGGTTTTATGAGGGTGTCTAACACATTTGGCCAAGGTTGTATATATCAATATACAGGGTGAGTCACGACTATTCCCTCGGTCTTCTGTGTCTAAACGCTAAAAGATATGAGTTTCAAATTTTAGTCAAATATGTGGGACGATAAGGAGCATATTTTAAAATTATTTTCAAGTATACAGGGTGATTGAAAAAAGTACAGCATATCAAAGTTAGGTTATTTTTAATGGAACACTCAATATTGTATACCATTTTTGAATTCTACGTCATAAATTAGGATAACTTTGTTAATAGTTCCCTATACTTATCTGCCGCCAATTTTGAGAAAATTTGATATTTATGAAAATGTCGGCTTTCGCGAAAAAATGAAAAACAGGAAAACTGTATGACCTGGACGATTTACATTTGTAAGAAGTTATTTTGACAAAGCGTGCTTTCAATAAACCAGTAGAGCATTGTGATATTGGCTACATGACATTAAGCAAAATAATTTATATTTTATATGTTTTCAACCATCAATAACTCTTTTAAGTTAAATGGAACACCGGCTTACCGGCTTCAGAGAAAAACAACCTTTCCTTCAAACACTGTGGCGAAGATGTTATTTTCCCGGTTACCATCCGATGCAACTAATTTAAAATTTATTCATGTGCATGCAACCAGCTTATCGGATTGCATGTTACATTTCATACATTATGTATTGTTGATCGTAGCGCACACAGTCATAGAGAATTCTTATAATTTTAGACTTGTAAACATACCTGTTTGCAACTTAAATGTTATTAAAGCATATCCGTGCACTAACGTATCAGCGATTATTGAAGATTAGTATCAGATCCACCTTCAATGAATATTCACGTTCAATCGAAAAAAGGGTCGGTTAGACTAGGCTGGACGCCATGTAGAGTAAGGTTACAAGTGAGAATAGTTAGATGCTACAGATGCCTTGAATTTGGCCACCACAGGAGGGATTGCAAGGGAGATGACAAGGGCGACGTGTGCATCAACTGTGGCAAAGGTGATCACAGAGCGAAAACATGCGCCAACACCAGTTTTTGCCTCACCTGCAAGAAGGAGGGACACAGAGCAGACCAGACCAGGTGTCCGTACTACAGAAGACTGATGCAGGAGAAAGTTGCCGAAATAATAAAAGGTACAAGATCAAAGAGGACCAGTACAGAGGCAAGAAGTGCACAGAACAAAAATGGTTCTCAAAATACTGCAAACTAACGTGGAACGCGCATACGCAGCGCAAGATATGGCGTACGCTATAGCTGTACAACTACGCATTGATGTCTTAGTAGTGGGTGAACCCAACAAAAAAAGAGTAGAGCGCTGCGAGTGGATAAAAGACAATCGAGTTAGTGTAGCACTTTTACTGTTAACAAAAAACGCCGGAGTAGAAAAGCACACCGTGAATGATGGTCACCTTACGCTCATCAAAGAATTTGAAATGACAAGCTGCTACCTGTCGCCAAACATAAGAACAGAAGATTACAAAGACGAAGTAGACGCCATTATGGAAAATTCTGGCACCAACGCGACCATAATACTTGGCGACTTCAACGCTAAATCGCTGGACGGAGAAAATAGCCGAGAAAGACATGGTCATGCGGGACGCAAACCGACCTTCATTAGGAGACAAACGAGATCGTATATAGACGTTACGATATCATCTAGCAGAATCGCGAAATACATAAAAAACTGGGAGGTGCTGGAAGCGGAAACACTCACAGAGCACCAATACATCTACTTAGAAATCGAAAGCTGCAAAGTGGAAAAAAAGCCAAGGATAACAAAAAAGCGGTGGATTGGGAGGCTTTTAGAAACTCCATTGAAATCGGAAGGAACTTCGAAACATCAGATCATGTAGCCTTTACAAATATGATCAAGCAAGCATACAAAAGCAGTCTAAAGCAGGGTGAGACTAGCAGGAGAGACCCGTATTGGTGGACAGACGACATTGCCAAAGGTCGAGCTGAATGCATTGCAGCCAGACGTGTCCTAACCAGACAAAGGAGAATAGCAGTCGATAGCAGAGACACAGCAATGGCTAGTGAGGCATACCGAACCCAGAAAAAAGAACTTAGCAAGTTGATCAAAACAACAAAAAGGAAATTCTGACAGGAGTTCTGCCAGAAGCTAGAAAACGACGTATGGGGAGGAGCATACCGAACCGTCCTGAAGAAAACCCACAGTCTGGCACCGTACGAAGTAAACGTCGACCAAAAGAGGAAGCTCATTATGGACCTCTTTCCGCAAACTACTGACAACTGGGAAGAAGAATCAGTCGTGGCAAAAATCGATCCTTTTAATGAAAGGGAGGTGAAAGCGGCAGCAGACAGAATCAAGAGTGGAAAATCTACTGGACCCGACGGAATCCCGCCGGTAGCAATAAAAATCGCAGCGAACTGTATACCTCAGTTGCTTGCAAGAGTTATGAATGGTTTACTCGCCCTCTAAGAATTTCCCTATGAATGGAAAAAGGCTAAGGTAGTTCTGCTATTAAAAGGAGGAAAGTTTCCTATCCACACGAGCCCCTACAGACCGATTTGTCTGCTTAACGCGTTGAACAAGCTTTTGGAAATTCTCGTCAGGGAAGAACAAACAGCAAAGTTGAGCAAAATCATGCCTAACATAAGAGGACCAAGCAGCGGAAAAAGGTCAATACTGAGCGGAACCATACACAATACCATCCTGTATGGTGCCCCCATATGGCAACGAATAATAACCAAACAAAAATAGCGACAAACCATTCAAAGAGCCCAGAGGAATGTACTGCTTCGAGTAGCGTCAGCGTACAGAACTGTGTCCTTATTGGCATTACAAGTTATAACAGGGACAACACCAATAGATCTGATGGTGCAAGAAAGAGCATATATATATAAGCATGGGCTGGAGGAGCGCAGCATAGTCATGAGCACAGCCAAGGACAACTCGCAGCAAATGTGGCAAAACAGGTAGGAAGGGGAAAACGATAAGGCGCAGTGGACAAAATGCCTAATAGGTGATATTAGAGAATGGGTGAGCTGTAGACACCGTGAACTGAACTACTTTCTAACCGAAGCATTAACGGCACATGGCTCTTTCCGCTCTTATGCAAAGCGGTTCGGTAAAGATGATTCGGATGCATGCATATACTGCGGCGAAGTAGATACAGCAAGGCATACCTTATGCCAATGCTACCGGTGGCACCAAATAAGAAAATCAACGTATACCAGCTTGGGGCAGACGGTTACACCAGCAAATATAGTACCGTTGATGATGACACTGTCCAGAATTGGAAAATCATCAACAATATGATTAGGTCCATCATGCAAAGAAAAGAGGCCGAGGAACTAGAACGGCAGCGAATAGTAGCCAGACCATGAACGGGATGAAGAAGTAGAGCGTAGCCAAAGGTAGCTGATGCAATATTACTAAATGGTTCCAGCTATCTTGAAGGGCGGAGAGGGGTTTTAGTGGGTAGACAGTTTGTCGTATCTCCTGTAGCTGAGAGTACCACACTCACAAGTCGCATAGATCGAGCGCTTGTAGTGCGTAACGAGCATTTCCCCTGGAAAAAAAAATCGAAAACGTAATTCTATAGATCAAAAAAGAAAATAGAAAACAAGCAACTTTGTATAATTAAAGAAAACAGACGAATGCGGTCTTACGTTATCTGTAGTATATAACATCAATAACACTAATGAATAGGTAGGTAGCAAAGCGTACATATGCATACATTAAAAGGTTGCAGAACTTCCTGAGATTAAATAAGCAGTAAAGTTTCACATATAAATGAATGAGCATCGGCCAACACTGTTAAGATATTGAGGCAACATACAAAAAACTAAAAAAAGAATAATTCGGTAGAACACGTTCAGAAAATTATCGTAAGTATTATAGGAACAACATCAACTACACAGTAAAACAATAATGGAGTTGAAGGTCAAGAAAAGTCAAAAAAAGAACTGTTTTATGAACACGCACTCACTGCCAACTTAGTCCAATAAAACCAATACAAATGTTACGTGAGCCGACCACATCAATTCTATGAGACCAATTGTGTGTTTATTAGGATTTTGGTACGTATTTTACTATAGAAATTTACGGGAAAAACCAACATATCTTGATTAAAGCTTCGTGCTAAGTTGAATTTCGTGTGATTGTTGAATTTAAAAATGAGTAGAAATCAATCGAATTTTTACAATTGTCACAAATATTAAAGCTCTTAGCATATTTAGCTGAAGTTATACACAACTTTCTAGCCACAAATTTCTATATATGATGTGCCGCCCAAGTAGATATTGATCTCCAAGTAGATATTGATCTCCAAGTAGATATTGATCTAAACTAATATCTGTCAGGTGTCATAGAGTTTTGAGAAACATAATACATTTCATGCATTTCATTTACGAGTATACATGTTTTTTAAAATAATAATCAGTTAAAAATAACTAAAATACTTTAAGCGATAATTTTATCTCATCGGTAAAGTAGCTGCGCCATTTCATTGGTTTCAGCTGACCGGATTTGAGAAAATAAACAAAAACAATCTGTGGGTAGGGGGTTTTTGGCCATAGCTCGATAGCCGACTGATGTGCCAGAATTCTGGTGTCTGAGGATACATAGTTCCATTAGCAAACTTATTGCGCCAGTAGATTCATTTGGTAGATGAGCGGAGAGAAAAACAAAAACAATTGGTGGACCAAAATTCTGATTAGTAGCCAGTAGTATTGCTTAGCATTTTAGTTATTTTTAACTGATTATTATTTTAAAAACATGTATACTCGTAAATAAAATGCATGAAATGTATTACATTTCTAAAAATTCTATATGACACATGACAGATATTAGTTTGTCATTATCTACTTGAGCGGCATTTCAAAAATAACTTTGCAATGGCGCCGCTGCACCATCTGTAACGATTATATCGGCAGTTATTTACTTTAAAACATATCTATAAACCATAGTTTACATATGTAAAATTTCTTTCGATCCCGTCTTGTCGTTCGAAATTTAATTTAATTTTTATTTAAAATAAAATGTTTATAATTTATTTTGTTCTATAATAATTGAAATTATCGTAACAATTACGTATAACTGTATCGGTAAAACTACTAGTACCTAACCGTATATTTACCTAACGAAGGGAGAGTGCATTTTGGACAAAAAAATCAGGTAGGAGGGTATGAGAACATTTATGCGAAATGTTCCGATAAAAAAATGTTATCCACAATATCGTCTTCTTTGTACTAAATTCTACTGCAACTTCTTAACATCATTAGTTTCTGAGTAAAGACATTGGAAAGTACGCAAATATGGCACCTCCTGTATTTGAAACAAATTTTCAACTATGTTTCTAACGGACCTATACCCTTCTCAACAAAAAATTGTAAAATATATTAGCAATTTGCAACACGGATATCTGCATCTTGGGTAGCAACTAACTTGAGTTCTAAAGAGAAAATTGTTTGGCTTCTTGGTGAAGAAGTAACTTTTAAAAAATTAAACCGTTAAAAATAGCCGAAAATTATTTAAAACAGTGTATCGAATACCATTACAATATGCATGTCCTAATTGTTGTACTTGAGTTAAAATGGGTAATGTTACTCTTTCGTGACAACCACAAATAATCTCACGTTCACCTTCCCTAGAAGAAAAGTATTAGCTCAAAACTAATTTAACAAGTAATAATAAATCATTGTAGGTACCGAAGTGGTTGTGGTACCTACTATTCTTACATATATCTTAAATTTCGAGAACTCCACTATTAATCTAATCCATCTAATTATCTTAATGATTGTTGTAGAGCGTATGCTGGAGATACGAAAATATCTTACAGAAATTGATAGTGGTCAAGCTAATCCACGTACCGCTTTATTCATATTCTAATCAGTTCGACTACTTCACTGCGCTTAATTATACATTATTACCACGTATAAACTTTTGATTTATTACAGCAAATAGTATGCTGGTCCTAATCGTCTTATACATACATATACACATGTATGTACATATGTGTAGTTTAAGATAAGCACATGAAGTATGTATGTAAATATTCCTAGATATATAGGTAGGAACATACCAAATCTTGTTTTCGGTAATAGCAATAAATAATAAACGAACTAGACGTAGAGGAAATAATCCTCTGGTGTGGTATTTAAAAATGTAGACTTATACTAATGTTCGTGTTAATATTGAACAGAACCAAGCTATTTTTCATTTGTAATCCTTTCATTGTGATACCAACAAAAAAATAGCAAGTCGCGACTTCTGTTGCTTATTTCTGTTTGTCAAGTATGGGGCGGGAAGCAACTAAATTTCGTTACATACTATTAATAACAAAACTTTCTTATATAGGTTATATAATAATAATATGTAACAACTTACATATTATTCTATTTATGGATCTATACTATGATCTGTAAGTACTTATTTTTTAATTTCAAATATATTTCCATTTATACGTCAAATAAAAGAAGAATTAATTAAAAATCAATTTATTCCAGAATATAAAATTATGTTTTCGTTAAAAATAATTCTTCAGCAGAAGAAATTGGCATTTAATGTGTGTTAAAAAACATTTCTCTTTAATTTGTTTGAGTTTTTATTAAGTTTATAATAATTACCTAAGTGGCCTACAGAAATATTCGCGTTCAATGCGATTTCACAAAAATAGTAATGCAAAAATGTTTCAATTTTTGTAGAAACATGCCTACATCAATAAAAGAACTACTGCAAAATGGATAAAGATATTATACATAAGAACCTAATGATAATAAAACTTATTATAAACTTGTTAGATTATTTTTTGCACAGTGAATACTTTGAAAATTTTTTTTAATTTTTTAAGTTTTTCGTTTTTATAATGGAGTAAATTTGAAGTAATGCATAAATTTACTCACTTTTTACTATAATACCGCATTTTTTACCCAAAATGATGAACTTAGGTATAGGGAATGCTATAGCAAGATTGTAAAATATTTAATTCTGTGGTTTACTGATTAATAATGTACAGGGTGTTCTATTTGAATTAAAGCAGATTTTTCATTTTTGCTTCGTCAAATTTGACAACATTTTCTAGGCACCCCTTATACTGTAGGTGAGTTTCTGACATGTTGTTTTGAAGAATCATTATTGCTTAACATTTGGTCTAAAAATAGCTTTTCTGTTAATTAGCGTAATCACAAAATTTTTCGATGTTTAACAAAAATTTACTAGAAAAACATAGTAAACCAAATATTTCAAAGACCGTCAGTTTTTTTCATATGTATACCATACTTGGAGTCCCTTTTATTTTTCATGTAGGTTAAAAATAAATTATAAAAAATATAGGTTTGTATTTAAAAAGTTGTTGTCTGTGCAGAGGAAATGGAACACCCTGTATAATCGCCATTATTTTAGGTTTGTAGATCTTGAGAAAACTAGACACGTGAAATAAAAAGAGTTTCAATTATCTCTCTTATCAACCAAGATATTGGACTTCCGCGTACTAGGTGGGCACCCTGTATCTTAAATGTCGCGGAAAATAACCAAAACAGAAAAAATATCTATAACCTTCTAACTGTGAGAAGGTTTTTACTTCTAGCATGGCTTACACATCAAGATGCCGTGATCTTCTAGCGTCCCCTTTCCGCGTTTGCTCTTGAAGAAGCAAGTTAGATTACTGGCAAAACTTTCAGTTTAGTAGATTTTGAAAAATAGAAGTACAAAGAGTATAAAATGTACTCGCTTGTAGTCGACGTTTCACCAGTAATGTAAGTGGCTTCTTCAGAACCAGCAGGTGGGTAGGGGATTCCGCAAAGTTAGCCACTTATATTTCAGATAAGGCAAATAATGCAAAAAATATACAGTTTAATACTTATACAACTTTATTTATACCGCAATAATCTACGCACATAATAGCTACCTGCGGACACACGCTCCGCAAACTCCGCAAAAGTTCATACTAGTTTATAACATTAGGGTTGAGATATTTGTCTTATACGAAAAAGGTACTATCTGTTTTTAAAGTAATGTCTCCCCCTGCTGATGGATTCATACCAATAATACTTTCCACTTAGGGTATTATGTTCATCGGACATCTTCGGCTAAGAAAGAGGCCACAGGGGATACAATACAGGCCGAACGTGTATATAACCTGTGTAATTATATTTTTAAATCTCGATATGTGTATTTACCTGATAGCGGTAGAATATACTTAGGACTTTATTAAACCCTATTTATATACCGTATAATGGTCAGTTTTCCTGCATTTTTTCCGAAGCGTATACTTTTAGTTATTGTTTGTCTTCCAGACTTTTATTAGAAACAATTTTTAATGTATATTATGACAACATACTTATTTGAATATTAAAATAATACTTATTTTATTGAGGAATATGCCTTTATTGACCGACAAATCTCGCAAGAAATCCGTCCCAAAAAGGATCTTTTTTACAATAAAAACAAATATCTGATATATTGCAAATCCATTATTATCCCTTTGATAAAGAGTCGTTTCGAAAAGTCTGCAACCTCGTTAATCTATTTGTAATTACAAGAGGCAATATTTTGTAATTATGGGTTTAAGTAGAGTAGATAGATATACAATAAACCTGCTTATATTAATGTCTACTTTGTCATTATAAAATATAATATTAATAACATAATAGTGCTTAACCTCAAAAATCATTGAATAAATTCCTGAATATTAGAATTACATGTTGGATAATTTAAATTTTCAAATATTTCCTCTTATTAGATTTTTAATATTTAATAAGAGGATTAAATAAATCGGAGAAAATCGGTTTCTTCTCTGTTTAAGGTGGTGGAACCTAATGTGAGATTTTAATAAATAATTGAATTTACTGTTGATTATTGCAGGAAAACATAATACAATAGACAAAATAACAATTTCTTTAATAAATATGTTAATTATTAGAGAAATCTTGTAGACGCAGCGATTATATAAGAGCGTTCCCCAATCTTCAAGAGGCTGTTCATAATGGGCAAAATTATTGCAAAACTATCGTGAACTCTATATATTGCTACATTTGTATTATTCATTTGAGAATGTATTTTCATTTGCTAAAATTTTAGTATTGTATGTGTATTCCCTAGTAGCACCAAAGGTTGGCTAAACATCACCCCGACGTACCACCGATACGCCATGCTTGGTGCGATATCAGTGACTCTCTACCAAGATCGGATAAATATAAATATATGATATAGAGTAGACATCAGTATGCGACGTCGGGTATATATCATGCCGACAGCGATAATATCGAGGGAAGATAGATAGAATATCTGTCGCCGATATTGCATTTAACACGGAAACAGTATTCACATGATATTAAAGACGGGGGTCACTGTGATATTGTCATTCGAATATAGGTTTCATGTTGGTTGCAAGTCAATCTTAGATGTGGGTCGATGATGTTTTCTGTAGTAATACCATAAGAGCTTTGAATTTATCGATAATTTCACGAATGCGACGAAGACGAGTGTCAATTTGACAAGCATTTGAGTGATTTAATTGTTTAATTGACACGAGTTGAAGTCGTTATGCAGGAAATATGAGTGAAATTATCGATTTTAATTCAAAGCTCGTATGGTATTTGATTAGATTATTTTACGTAATACAAATTGAAATTTATTTAAACTCTTTATTTATTAATTCATGTATACATTACAAGTTTTTTGACAGAACTTCAGAAATGTCTATCCTTATTAACCGCATTTCCATAACAACGCCTAATTATTCTACTATGAAAATTATCGATAAATTACCGCTGTAATTTCGAGTTGCTTCAGTAATACGCGAATCTGATTGGTTTATATTTGTATGTGTAAAATAATCATTCGATGTTAGCTCTATGTCAGGCCATATCATAACGCGATAAAGGAAAAGACAGGATCATGACGGCACAAGCGCTCCATTTCTGATAACGAGCTGATATTGCACCCATCACACGCAACAGTATATGATTATGAATGTCTTTCGAGATCACAGATCTTTTTTTAATCCCGCTGAGCACTACCGAATGTCAAATTTATATTGTTGTTTTAAAGTGAAAGTAATCATTTATTCAATAATAATAATAAGTTTTACAAAATGCAATTTTTCCCAAACGCCAATTATTTAAACATATTTTTATATAAAAATTGCATTTTGTATTTACATACGCCAAGAAAATAATACACTTCGGTGTCAAAAAAATAATAAGTTTTATTATAATTATGAGTGACGTCAAGTTGGTAGGCGGACATCCTGTACTTCTCACGTGAACGGTACACGGCATAGAACAATATGTAGAACAGTATAGCAAGCTAAGCACATCTAAGTAAGTTTCTTTTTAATTAATTTATATATATATATAATCGATAGCCTTAATTACCCCTAGGGGTGTATGTAATTTAAGGCTCTCTTGTATACGAACGATTAATTCAGTAATGTATTTTCTAATTATTTATCACTCGAGAGCAAAAAAGTTATTTTGTTTTATCTATTTTAGGTTTCAAAGTTATAATAAGCAAGCATCTGTAAGGTGACATTGTTGTAGTGAAATTCACGATCATTTAATGTGAAGCTGTTTGCTAGAACGAAGAATAGCAAGCAAAATCGATCAGGTTACCACGTGATTATGTTTCCAATATATCAAATCCACCATCACAAAGTTATATGTGTATGAGTTAAACTCAGCAATCGAGAAGAACAGTGAATTTGGGGATTATTCCAAGAGAAGACTTGTGTGCATATGTTCCATTGCACAATAATACCATGTCGAAGATAGCAACACTGAAGTAATTTTATCCGTGAGCTAACATATACTTTTTATTATAATTTATACTATAATCACTACGATATTGCTCTTAAACGGAACGTTAATTGTTACCATCGAAAGCAAATGTAAACTTGCATCGGTTTGTTACTTAACTTATATATAGGTATGTATATATTTTTTGGATTATCTGCATATAACGTCTGTATGAGTAGAATTATCTAGAATAATAATTGTAATATTACATTTAAGATACTAAGTTTACTTTCGTCATAAATGTAACTGTTTGTCAATGTAGCTTCGATTCTAGTGTTGTGTTTTTGTATTGAGCCCCCACCAGGGGGTAGATACTTGACTGTGGGCGCAACCTATAGTTGACGCATACAAATAAGCCGTAAGTTTAAGAGTAGATTTCTACATTTTCAACTGATGTGGAAACATGTCCTTTATACTTTCTTTTTGTAATTTGATAGATAACTTCAACGATGGACGCCTTTTCTGAATGGTTTTTTATTTGATCAAATTTCTTTAATATTTCTCTGTTTATTTTGTGTTTTGGTAAGAATTTGTACAATTTAATTTCCGTGTAAATATTATTATATATATAATTATGTTTTAGGTGAAATTTTGTGTATGTATATAATTTTGATATTTGACACTTTTGTGCATGACTTATAAGCAGTGATTATACAGTTGTTTTAAGCTTATTTTGTACACTATTTTTCATTTTAAAAAATGAGACGTTGTTGTGTTCCAAAATGTGATGATAAATCTGCTCCGAGGTAAATGCTGCCACCAAAAATATCTATACATGGTTTAAAAGGTAAAATTTTTAACGTAATGAAAGGAACAGATATGTCTCTTGATATTGTATGTAACGAGTATAGAGAGCACATGCATGTTTTGCTCAGAATTATAATAAATATTGTGGTTTTTTAGTTATTTAAAAAAGATTAATAGCACATTGAGAGGTCGGGACACAAGAAATATTAATTTTGATTCGATTGTAAAATCCGCGCACGAGTTGCATTTAAAAACACGCAAAAGATAATAATAATTTTTGAACATTATTACAATTTGTAGTAAAATTACTTATTTAGTAACATTATCTTTTAGTTTAGTACGTAGGTATATTTTAGAATATGTATAAAGTTTAGTTTGAATTTATAATTAATAAAAGATTTTTTTTAAAGATTTTTACTTAAAAAAGTTATTCAAACCTAATTATCCCACACTTGAATTTCCCGCCTTGACAAAGGATTTAATTCTAGTTTGATGCGGCAAAAGTAGATGATGCTGTTTACGTTATGCCGGCGTTCCAAGTTTCCTATCTTTACTAGGGTTAATCGTTGGCCCCCACTGTATTAGATTCGTAGCCACCTGTGTTGATTAGTAGGCCTTGTAGTATTTTTGTCTCGAATATAATATTTACATTGGCAATACGATTGCAATCGGTCGTTCACCCAATCAGCTGATCAATATTTAGTGTTATGTACTACCAACTGCTAGAGATGTGCACTCTTAGGTTAGGTTAGGTTAAGAGTGGGGTGGCATGCGGGCCTGTTTCACCGAGACCTTTACAGGTCTATTGTGATCCCCTTTACCTTAGAGAACGCTCTCTAATTTCGCCTTCTTAATCAGACTTATCATTTTTGAGAGCGGCTCTTTTGTGTAGGCGTTGGCTGTGGGGTTCTCTACCCCCATTGCTAGAAACCTTGTCCTCGCTAGGCCGTCACAGTGGCACAGAACATGAACTGGGGTTTCTTCTTCCTCTTGACAGAATCTGCAGAGAGCATTTTCTGCCAGGCCTATGTTAAACATATGCCTATTCAGTCTGCAGTGACCGGTCATCAGACTTACTATCATTTTGACAGTCTTCCTATCTTTACTCAGTAGGTCTTCAGTAAACTTAGGCCTCTGTTCCCTTAGGAACTCCTTAGCCTGTCTTTGTCCTGGCGATCTTACCCACCATTCCTTGGACTTGTTTTGTGACCATTCGTAGATGGACCACTTAATTTGTGATTTGGTAGTGCCGAAGGAAGGGGCCGCTCCTATGAAAGGCCTTGACGAGCCTCGTCTGGCCAGCTCATCGGCCGCCTCGTTTCCCTTCACTCCCATGTGGCTGGGGACCCAGGCCAAAGTGATTTTCCTTAGGGTGCCCGCCTCATTTAGGGCTCTTACGCAGTCCCAAACCAGCTTTGAGTCAGCACTTGCGGAACTGATAGCTTTAAGTGCTGCTTGGCTGTCAGAGTAAATAGCGACGCTTTTTCCTGGTTCGGCCCAACTATCTACTTCTCTGACACAGTGGTTAATCGCCGCAACCTCAGCCTGGAAAATTGTCGAGTCCTTGCTGAAGCTCAATGAAAGGGCCTTGCACGGCTTCTTTCTATAAATACCAGCTCCTACGCCGTGGTCCGTTTTAGAGCCGTCGGTATACCAGCTTGAGTCCGCTCTTACTGGGGGCCATATTCCCAGTCCTTCTTATCTGGTATTATAACCTGATATTTTCTATCTAGGTTAAATTTCTGAACCATGGCGTCGCTTGGCGTCCCCGTTAGGGGCCCCGCCTTGAGTTCATCTTGTAATTTTTGATGTTCTGCACCGTGCGATTTACTTATCGGTGCCTGACTGTGCATGAGTCTGTAAGCTGCACATCTAGCGCTTCCTTGTATAAAGATTTGTAGCGGTGGCAGGTTTAGAATGACTTCCATTGCGGCTGTGGGGGTCGATTTCATTGCCCCTGTGGCGCACAGACAAGCTAGTCTTTGTACGCCCCCCAGCGTTTTGGCCGCCCCCACCTGCCGCACCTTTGGCCACCAAGCTATAGCTCCGTATGCTATCATGGGTCTGATTACCCTGGTATATAGACAGAGTCATTTTGGGGCTAAGGCCCCAGTTTTTTCCACATAACCTCCTGCACCTGTCCAAGGCAATAGTAGCTTTGTTGGTTAATTTTTGGATATGCGTATTCCACGTGAGCCTTTGATCCAGCCATACTCCTAGGTATTTCGTCTCTTTGGCCTGTGGTATTCTTTCCCCACCTATTACTAGTGGTTGCAGACCCTCTAACGATCTTTTTCTTGTAAACGTGACAACTTGTGTTTTCTGAGCATTGACTACTAGCCGCTCTTGTTTGCACCAGCTGTCTATCGTGTTTAGAGCTCTTTGCATCTGTTCCATCAGAACTTTCGGAAATCGCCCTCTAACGACTATTGTTAGGTCGTCAGCATATCCCAGGCAGTAAAAGCCCTTTCTGGTCAGTTTTCGGATTAGGTCGTCAACGAGAGCGGCCCACAGAAGAGGAGATAGCACCCCACCCTGCGGGCAGCCTCCTCCCGCCTCCGCTTCGATTGTAGCCTCGCCAATCGTGGATGTGATTATCCTCCTTTCCAGGCTGGCTCTTATCCACTGCAGAAGCTTCGGCGCAACTCCTTTTCTCCTTGAAGCCTCGATGATTGAGTTTGTGGTGGCATTGTTAAATGCCCCCTCTATATCCAGGAAAGTCGCTACGGCTATCTCTTTGTCTTCTATAGATTTTGAAATTAGCCTGTTGAGGTCATCTAAAGCTGCCTCTGTAGATTTTCCTGGTTGGTAGGCGTACTGTCTGTCACTGAGTGGATGTTCTCTCAGCGCGGTGTCTCTAATACGCCTGTCCACCAACCTTTCAAGAGTTTTGAGTAAGAAGGAGGGCAGGCTTATCGGTCTGTATGACTTTGGCGTTTGATCAGATATCTTACCCACCTTAGGTAGGTACACTACCCTGACCTTTTGCCATGCCTTTGGAACCCATCCCCAGGCTATACAAGCTTTGAAGATTTTTGTGAGATGTGGTATCAGTATCTCCATCCCTTTCTGAAGTAGGGCCGGAAATATCCCGTCTGTGCCCGCGGATTTGAATGGTGCAAATCTGCTAACCGCCCATCTAATTCTTGCAGGTCTCGTGATCTCTGTGGCCAGCCTCCAGTCGTCTCGCTTCGGCCTGTTCGGCCTTTGGTCTGGTTCGGCCGGCCCGTGAGTACCCTTCAAGATTTTAGCGGACGGAAAGTGAACCTTTATCAGTTCTTCAATGCTCTCTTTATGAGTGCTTGTGTAGGTTCCATCCGTTCGTTTGATGAAACCTACTTCGGTCGCAGTACTACCCTCTTTGGCTAAGACTTTGTGGATGCGCGAGCATGCAGGGGTATCTTGCAGCTCCTCACAGAATTTCCTCCACGAGTCTCTTTTCGCCTTACGTATCTCTTTATTGTACTGCGTTAGTTTAGTTTTGTATGTCTCCCATGTGTGGTCGGATTTGGCTTTGTTAAATAACCTGCGGACCTCGGCTCGTAGTTGCTCTAGGTTCCTATTCCACCACACTTGGCGCCCTTGTACCGCCTCGTTCTTTCTGGGCAGTTTTCTTTGTATGCTGCTATAATAGCTTCGTGCACTTGGTCTACTGCCAGTTCTAACCCCTCGATTCTTTCCACCGGGGCTGTCCCTCCCTCGAGAGACACCTGGAGGGACGTTAAATATCCTTGCCAGTTTGTCTCCCTAGGGTTTCTATACTTGGCCTCGGTGAGACTGACGTTCAGGTTGAATCTTATGTGTCGGTGATCCGAACACGAAGGTTCCTCCGATACATGCCATGTGTTTATGGTATTAACTACCTTGCACGAGCATAGCGTAACATCAAGTACCTCTGCTCGTGCTCTTGTGACAAATGTGGGTTCGCTGCCTATATTGGCTACTTCCAACCCTTCTGAAAATATAAATTGCATAAGTGACTCACCTCGTGCGTTGGTGTTCGTGCTTCCCCATGCTGTATGGTGTGCGTTTGCATCGCATCCTATTATTACATGGAGGCCTCTTTTCTCTCCATATGCGACTAAGCTGCTTAATATGGAGGGTGGGCACTCCTTGTCCTCCCCGGGGAAGTAGGCTGAGCAGACTATCCAGCTTTTAGTCCCTTCCTCGGTCTTGGCAGTAAGGATACCTGTAACCACATCGTCGGTACAGAGGACCGGGATTAGTGTACATGTCACCCTTGAACTGTGGAGTATACAAGCTCTTGGCCTAACTGACCTAGGGTTGTATAATACCTTACCTTGTTGTGGTGTTAGGCCCGCAACTTTCCCTTTTACGAGCCATGGTTCCTGCAGTAGTGCCACATCTAGGCTTTCATTATCGAACCTCCTAACAAGCGTTGCTGATGCAGCTTTTGCATGTTGTAGGTTCGCCTGCAGGACCTGGATCTCCCTCTTCATTTTTATGAAGAGGGTTCTTTGTCGGCCGCTCCCCGGCAGCCTCGTCCTCCTCCATTGAACAGCCCCCACAGGGGCAGAATACCTTTTGAGGGGGCTAATTCCGCTCTCAGAAGACTGGCTTTCCGGGCTGGGGTCGATGGAAGGGGTCTCCTCCTCGGTGGCCACTGTGCCTTTCGGGTCGGATGGCTCCTTCTCGCTAGTGGCGCTATCTTCGCCTGTCTGTTCTAGACCTGATTGCCCTTCCTTGACCCGGAATCTTAATTTTCCTAGGCCAAAGTACGGCTGCAGGTCTAGCTTCTTGAGCTCCTCCGCCGACTCTCTGTCTGCGGAGAAGGTCCACACTGTTCCTTTGTCCCCTTTGGTGGAGTTCCAAACGGTCCAAAGTTTAGTGTTAAGGCCTCGGTTACTTACCCTTAAACGGCTTAGTACCCTTTCGGCCGGTACCTTTTGTCCCTCTTCATCAGGTACAAAAGTGCTGCAAACCCACGGCCTTGGAATGTCTCCGCCCTCCAAAGCCCTGAGGGCTGCGCCCTCCCAGGGCCTGAGAGCAGGAACAACTTCCTTAAGCCATTGGGCGCTGTCCTCATCGGCACAGGTCACAATAACGATGCGTACATCTTACGAAACGGACTTGGGGTCCTTCTTCCGTAATCGTATCGTAGGCAGCCAGTAAGGCGTTCTGGACTGCTCTAAGCTTGTCCGGTTCCAAGTGATTAGTAGGGTAGCCATCGCTAACTACCGCCACTTTCACCGAAGAGACTGCCTCTTTGAAGGTCGAGCCCTCTGTTTTCGGCTTTTTGCTCTTCGGCGCACTCGGTGGGGTACTACCTTCCGACCGTAGTCGTTTTTCGGTCCCCTCCGGTACTTTGCTTACCCGCTTGGCCTTTCCCGACTCTCGCGGCTTGCTTGCCTTCTTGGCTTGTGGTTGCGCCTTAGTAGCGTCCTCCTGGCCCTTTTGTGCGTGCCGGATGAAGTTGTCTTTGATTACGGCTCTTCTGGCCTCAATGTAATCTTGACCCTGCTTCACCAGTTTTTGCACTTTGGCCCTGGATATTCCCGACAGTCGAGCTGTTCGGATCTCGTCGTCGGACATAAGGTCTACGTCTTCGACGGAGCCAACCCTCAGGTTGGTCTTAGGTAGCTTAGATGGGCCGGGCGTTTCCGCCTTTGGTCCGTCTTTAGCGTTTTTTCCCTGCTTTTCAGCTTTGGGAAAGGGTTTTTTAATTGTGGTTTTGTATTGATCTTCTTCCATAGTTGATCCCACGAGTAGCTGGGGAAATATTGGTACGCTCCAGCAGAGCCCCGCATTACTGGAGTAAGGCTATAATCCAATGGGGTGCGCCTGTTGCCCCTTGGTTGGACTAGTTGGAACTGGTCTTCTATCCAGCCACGCATCCTCTCGGCCTAGTCCGCCACCTTAGGATTTAGGTTTGATAATGAGGTTGTCTCCTCTCGGCCCGTGCAATTAAGCCTAGACCCCGACCCCCGAAGGGGACGGTTTATCGGTCGCATATGTGGTATCTTTCACAATGCGACCGGCGCCGTGTCTCCTGGTGCAGACCTTAGCCACGACACGACAGCTCGGTCAGGAGATTTATTTTCGACCTTTACTGGTCTAGACCGCAGTGTTCTGCTTGCACAGTGGTACCTCGGGTAGGGTGGGGTAGTTATACCCCGCACTGCGGTCGGCAGCAGGAAGAGGCTTTGCCTAAAAGGACTGAGTTGCGCTTAGCCCGCTGCTGGGCTCGTCCACATGTTACCATGTGGACAAGTTCCCCGCCATTTAGGAAGGGTCCCTCACCACCCTCTGCACTCTTATTAAATATTTCAGATGTGTTATTTAGTAATTTTAAATTTTTATAACACATATAATAGAGCTTGCTTTATCTATATCTTTTCTAATTAAATAAAGTTCTGGTCTTAATCAAGCCCGACACGTAATTGCTTAAAATAGTAGTTTATATGAAAATGTTATAACCCTTATTCTGTTATGCTGGCTGTAAGATACACATTTTTTATCTATTTTCTTTTTTTATTTAAGTTAGGTTGACATTTTAATTTGGTTTAGATAATTTGCATGTGTATCACAAATATATTTACCACACTTTCTTTTATAGTATATATTTATTTGTTTAGCTAATAGCCATTAAAATTTAATATTTTACCTACCTATTTTGTAGGGTGGCCGGTTTTATTTCAAATAAAATAGCGTTTGTTTAAAAAAATATGTTTAATATTCTTACTATGTTTTCTTCAGTTTCTCATCATAAGCTCTCCATAAGTTTTTTTTACATAAGTTTTCATAAGTTTCACATAAGTTTCATAAGCTACACATAAATATCACAACACACCGTAAAGTACATAACACATAATGGCGCGTATCAAAACTAAATGCGCGGTAACTTTTAGATTGCCGCGAAATTCAAAAATACTTAAAATATCTTACTACAATTTTTTATATATTTCTAACTATGTATTTGATATATCTTCGTGTGTTGATATTAAATATATTTCATTTGTCAAAGTACTTATTTCTTTGTATTACAAAACACACCTTTATTGTTGTTAGCTGTGTACGAGATCAGTTCATTTAAAACATATATTTTTTAACTTTTAATGGTACATCGTTATGTTATTAGTATTGATATATCTGTTGCGATGAGACATGTTCGTGTGGTCGTTTGCCTACATTTACTGAATTCTATAAGGTGATATTGATGCAATAGTATAAACTGCCTTTTCCTCAACATTAAATTTGTAGTAATGGTATTATAGTGTGACATAGTACATATATACACAGTAAAAACTGTGTACGTATTAATACCACTTTATAATTTATTTTCTAGTTACACTATAATTAATATTTACTACAAATTTAGTGTTGACGAAATGGCAGTGTATATTATTGCATCAATATCACCTTATAGCATTCAGTAAATGTAGGCAAACGCTACCACGAACGTGTCTTATCACAACGACGGTACGATGTCGTATACAGATATATATATCCAACATTCCTTTCCTCGAATGGGTGAGTATCGGCCGGACACATTGGGGCCGACGTCGCCTGCCGATCAAGCGCCGACTTTCCTCTAAATATCGGCCGACTATCATTGCGTGATATTCGTCCGCTATTGCAAAATGTTCACACCTTCGTATCGGCATGATACCGCCAGCTAATATCATGCCGACTAATAGCCGACAGGGAGCCGATATTGGACCATTTTTTTGTGCTACTGGGGTTGCTGTGTGTTGTATGTGATTCCATTTTGTTCAGAATTAATTTTTATTTGCAAGAGTTTTATTTTATTTTGCATTGAAATTTATTTTGATTTTATTTACGCTAACGTTTTTTGTATTAACAATACATCAGTTATGTGATTTTGATGTAAAAAAGATTGTTGGGACGGATTTCTTGTGAGATTTCTCCATTAATAAAGGTGTATTACTCAATAAAATGAGTATTATTTTAATATTCAAATAAGTATGTTGTTATAATATACATACGTTAAAAATTGTCTCCAATAAAAGTCTGGAAGACTGAGAAAACTTACCATCATAAGTAGTAGGGTTTAATAAAATATACACGTTCGATCTGTATTGTATCCCCTGTGGCCTCCTTCTTAGCCGAAGATGTCCGATGAATATAATACGCCATGTGGAAAGTATTATTGATATGAATCCATCAGCAGGGGGAGACATTACTTTAAAACAAATAGTACCTACATGTGCAGAGAAGCACTAAAAGTTTGTGCTTATCGAATACCAGCTCTTAATGGTTATGTGCGGGCTGCCAGTCGGTGTCACAGCTACGAAAAGTTAAAGTGTTTAAAATATTCGACATCTCATAGAATTTTGGATGCTTGGAGTATTCTCCGTGCAATATTCCACTATTCTCTCCATGCTCTCAAGTCAGTTATCTGAGCTAAATTCAATACCATACATCCCCTACCCTTTCCCCTCCCTCTCCGAATAATTTCGGAGTGTGTAATTGGTTATACTGGTATATTGCTATTTAAAATTATATGCAGTCAGCGTTAAGTGACTAAGACACAAATCAGGGTATAAAATTGTACTTATACTGGTTTTAAGAATATAATTAATTATTATCTGTGAAATATATAAATAGGCATGTTATGTGTTTAGATATTTATACAACGGGCCGGCAGCCGCAGAGGTTAGGCGGAGTTCGGGGTTAGATTCTCTAAAAGGACGGTGATATTTTCCTTCAAAAATTAGTGCTGTAGCAAGGGCATTGTACACGTTTACACACATATACAAACTACACTGCAAAAGTTACTACAGTAGTCAGCCAGACAATATAGCTAAAGAAACTGCTGCAACTAGCACCCACCACAAAAAAATAATATGAACTCTTATAATGTTAATTGATCATGTAGGTCCTACAAAACAAGGGGAAGAGATGATGTAGATAATAATCATCAAACGTGCAAAGTGCATGTAGGAATAAAAACCATTCTGTTTAGTCCAAACCATATTTCAAATTTTTTTAAAAACCAATAGAAACAAGGTAGAGTTTTAAAACTAAAGGCATGTTTCCTAGTAAAACTATTAAGAAAACCCTTATATACAATTCACAGTAACTTTCTATAGTAAAGGACTCCTATCTTACCAGTTTATGACTAGTTACATATCTACAGTTACTTCGTACTGTTAGGATAAATAAAAGCTAAGTTAGTATAAGTACTCTGACTAATAAATAAGTGTTTAGTTCGTTGTAAATTGGAAAAAATATACCAGCAATGAACCTTATATATCTAAGCGTACTTCTTTCGTGATTTCCATTATTATTTCTAATTGAGTAGATCTTACAAAGAATGAAATAAATTGACTACAGTTACTGGAATTACTTCCCGAAATTGAGCAATTTATCAACGGAGTAAAATTGCATCCGATGCAGGGCTAATTGCGCCTTTACCGAAAGGCTGTACAGTCATTTATTTCGTGTATGAGTTGTGTTTCATATGTTTAGCGATGTAATATTGCAAACTACAACGCTTTCTCTAATAATTCGTCTCTCCCTACACAATCAAATTTGATTATGGTTTCATTTAGCTTGTGAAAGTAAAAATGAAACATTGAAGATGTGCTTAAAATTATAGTTAAACTATATTAAAAGCAATCGTATGTGTAATGTAAATTTACCACCTAAAAGAAAACTACAATAGTGTCTCCACAACAAAATTACAAAATCTCCAGGCGAAAGTTAATTTTATTGAAAGAATTTAAATTTGAAATTTATGTTTCTACGGACTAGCAAATTACCACCATGCATCAAAGCAGAGTGTGAAATAGTCTTAGGGCCCTCGAAGGATCAAAGAACCACGTACATACGTGATGCATTATGGTACTACTTCAATATTCGCTTCGATTAAATCTATTCTTCCCGTGAGGTTGCTAGAGAATTTAAAATACTATAGGGTGACTGGCGTCACATATAAATATATCATCCACGTACTCACTGCATAGCAATACAGCTCAACGAAATAGGGTTGCCTTTATATTCTATTCCGATATTTCATGGGTTAACATAACCGGCTTTATAACTAAATACATTCCTCTGAATAAACCAGATAATACTGTTATTCTACTACATTCGAACATCCGTGTTGTAACTGATTTTTCCAATATAAATCTGACCAATTCGGCAGTTAGTCGAATATCTAATAGCATTTTACAACGCAGTAGTAGTTTATTTTCATCGAAATCTTGCACACATGATAAGGGTAGAAACAAATATACCTATACTACACTTGCTATTTAGTTTTTAAGTTTGTTGTCCTTGAACGTGTATACATTAAATCAGACTTGTATTCTGTCTGCTTCAAGTTGTTTGTATTAGTAACTGTATGAATAATAAATGTGTTTATTACTATTATTATTACATATCACTACAAGTGTAGTACAATTATTACAAGGGAATTGTTTTAGGTTTTATACAAAAGTACTCCTTACAAATACAATGCTCATCTTAGATATGGAAATGTTGTAATTAAATAACTGCAATGAATTGTTTCTAAGAATTACTAACTACATACTTAGATGCTTATTTACTAAAAGGTATCACCTTTTTACTTGTGTCGCATTTCGCTAATTTCACAGAATATGTATATATGTGCCTGAGGTCCTAATATTACAGTTAGTTAGTACAAGTTTAGTAGTAACACTTATTGTTGTCTAATAACTTGCGTGTACATCTCAATTTGTCTACTGAAATTACACTAAGCGAACTTTAGAATTATCTGATGTAGAAAACTCGTTCTATGGAAGTAAACTGTGTTTAAAGTCAACTATTTATCGTTATAACAACATTACAATGCTTTAACGAGTATTGTCATGAAAATAAGTAAAATTAACATCATATCATTAATTAGTAAGTAATGCTTTATTGTTTGAATTATTTTGATTTAAAACTTATCTAAATTTGTTTATTCATGTCCTTTGTTCTATATGGTACATTTTTACATTATATTATAATTATTTAATATATATTAAGTAATATTATATTTAGTAGTAATATAATAATGATCTTGCTTAGTTATTCATATCCATGATCAAATCTCTAGCCTCTTCTACGTATTTCATTCGATTAATGCCGTACATATGTATGTATATGCTAGTGCCTGGACCTTTCTATATACCTTCAGCTGGGATATTCCAATCTGCATACCTTTTACGACCTTTTATGTTCAAGCACCAAACTGAAAAAACGTAAAAAGATGAGTTGCCTCGCGCACTGTCGAGGCAACTCATCTTTTTACCTTAGATCTTATGTTACTTTATCTGAGACTGTGCTTCGCTTCTATATTCCTGTACATATCCTAGTAGTTGCCAATTCGTATCCAGCTTATTAAATTTACTGGTATGTCGAATTTCTTCGGAATATAAGTTATCTACTCAGTACTAACGTCATACACCGGAAGAAAATCTAGGAATATATTCCAACGAAATCATGACATATCGTAACGAGACAGCTCGCAATGGTGATGAACCGTAATGATATAATTTGTAACGCCAAGATTTACCTAGTTCCTTTATTTATTTTTATTAAGATGACAGCCAAAAATATATTCTTTTTATTTTTTATAAAGTTGGCCACGACTATTAAAATGATTTTCCAAACTGTTTTCTAAGAACGTAGCGATAATAAATACTTATGAGTTTAAATTTATATTTACACTATTACAGTTGTCAGAGAAATTATTTCCAAGAAGACATTACAAGCTATTTCTTTAATGAGGCCCCAGTAATACATAAATACTAGATCATTATTTCTTGTGATTTTCGATATTTGCAAATTTCGTCGCAGAATTTAAATCCAAAATTAACATGAAAATGATTATTAAAAATTTTTGAAATAAAATATAATTGAGAGTTATATGTATACAGTCTTCAGGCTTTCACGACCGTTGTTGATGGCTGCTCTTCGGTTCTCGGGTTCTCTGCCGTGTCGAAACGTCCAGTACCACAACCTTTCTACACGGCAGAGAACCCGAGAACCCAAGAGCAGTTATATTGAAAATAAAATTTTAATCAATCAAATAAACAGTCGACAGACAAATTATTTATTCTTTGATTCAAGTTTGCGACAGTATTTTGACCGAAAAGTGACTTTTCAATAAGACACTTGTCGTAAAAAATACATTTTCTTTTACCGCATAATCCCCTTGCCAGTCTATACACTTAGACCGGCGAGTTGCGATTGTTTTCGAACTGTCCAAAATCTAATCTTTCGCTAACTCTCCGAAATCTCCATTTTTCACTTTTAAAGATAGAAAGCCACCCAAATATCACTCCATTATATGGAGCTCATCCATGAAAATATTTACGCAAGAAATATTGCTCGGAAGTCGTTTTTCTCCATATACAACGAAAACTGATTTCTTTAAATGAGTATAATACACAGCCTATCTATGGATTTATTTGAAATTTTGGCAGTAGTCATGAGAAACATAGCTGGAGTGAACAATATAACCACCACAGCGAGAGTGTTGCCAACGTATTAATTAAGGCTGTAGGTACTTTTTGAATTATATTTTTGTTAATTCGATTAATCACTACTTTAGTGAAAAGAGAAATGAAGTAATTTAAATAAGTTTAGTAAATTAAATTTTTAAATTCTTTAATAATTCTTTTCATTTTGCTCTTAGGTAATTTAAAATTTTCATAAAATGCAAGAAATTTTTTTATCAAAATATTTATTAAAGCATTAGATTCAAGGTATACATATGTATTTTATGTGGATAATGCAGGCAACCATGGTGTGGACAACACTATTTGTAGGTGGATCAAGGTAATGCTGGAAGGAAGACTCGTCACTAGCGAATGAAATAATGCAAGTGTCAGTGCACAGGAGCTACCCACAGGGTGGAGTTCTATCGCTGCTCCTATGGGATTTTGTTATCGACGAACTGCTTGTAACCTTCAACAATGCAGACTAATATACCCAGGGATATACAGATGAAATTGCAATACTTCTAATGAAGAAAAATGCAGGCATTATTTCAGAATTCATGCAAAGAGCTCTGGAAACGACAGAAAGGTGGTGGACAGGAAAATCTAAGGGTAAATCCTATATGAATGCAACACTAGTTTCCTTTACGAGAAGAAGAAAGCTGGATTTTCTAAAACTACCAACACTTCAAATTGAAACTGTACAATTCAGTCAAGATGTTAAAATAAACAAGATTGATTCTAATATCGGAGCTAGGCTATGGAACAGATATACATATATAGTGAAATCCTGAATTATACAGAATATATAACATTAGAGCAATATACCATCGTACACCAGACGGCAATACTAGCAATAGAAACTTGTGCTCGAATGGCACGAGAAAAACAATATAACGGTCAGCTGATTCATATCCTATCGGATAGCCAGGTGGTCGTAAAGATATTATAATCTTATCAGCTAACCTCGAAACTAGCTTGGGACTGCCTGGAAAACCTAAGAATCCGGGCTAAACACAGCAAAATCAATTTAGTGTGGGTACCAGGGTATAAGAACATACCAGGCAACGAAATAGCAAATAAGTTGGCAAGAAAAGGTTCTCAAACAACATGTACTGAACCTTAATCAGGCCTGGTGATAACCAACAATCGCTAAATAAATAATCACAAAGGTAGCGATTGTGTCTACAGTTTCATCAATTTTTTTTTCTTTTAATTTTTCCAAGTATTTAACGTAATTGTCACCAATAAATAATGGGCGTTGAGATGTGCTCTAGCCAGACAAACTAGAAAATTGAGAAAAGTTCCATTATTTTCGTAAATTTTAATTTTGAGTGAGAGTAAGTAGTAAACTTTCATTACCAGTCACCCTGTAGGTATATTGCTGTAATACTTAAATAGTTATTTTGTAACGCTGTTAAAATTAAATTTGTGTATTCCCATTCCATTAACTTTAAAACATAAAAACAATGCTACATAAAACAGATACAAAGTGCTAGAACAATCAAATCCTAAAAATGCAAAATCTCGAAAATGGAAGCAGTACAAAACACAGTTTCAACGATACAAATCAGCACAAAACGATATCATCTTCAAATTTTCAAACTTCGAAAATGTGGTGGCTAAGTTAAAGGACTCACAGAAATTGCTAAAATTCCGAAATAGACGCAGCGCCGACTGAGGTTGTTTCAGACACGGTCGCAAGAGCAAGCGGGCTTTTCCACGCATAACACACTTCTAATTGATGCTGCCTCCAACTTTTTGCAGAAAATTTTGTGCTTTACAAAAAATGTCTTATCGAATTGTTTGATATTTTATCAGGTTAAAAGTCGGTAAAAAAAGGAAAAATATCACGAAAACCTTTCCTCTTAACAAGACCACGGTATCGAAATACATATTTGTAAGACCTTCCTTTTATAAACTAAAAGATTTTCTACTGTTATAGATTTTGAGTTCTACTAATTAGAATCGTGGCAAAATATCTCGGAAAACTAAAATCTTCCATTTTTCGCGTACTGAAGTTTAAAGAGATAACAATTTGTAACACGTTTTTTTTTTTGTAAAATATAAAATTTTCTATAAAAGAATATCTGACACGACTATTTCAAATATTGTAGTTTTCAAGTTCTAGTACTTAGAAACGTGTTACGTGTCGATTTTCGTGACCATTTTAGTCCCGTAAGATTATACAAATCTTATCTTTTTATCTATCAACAGTATTTGCTTGATAATAGTGCAATTGACAACGGATAGAGAAATCGTCTTGGGAATACTGAAGCAGCATTCGCGTTTGCAAAGGATTACCTTGCTTCTAATCATGTTTAATATTTTCTCTTTAAAAATTGTTCAAAGTTCGGAAACGAAAGGGATAGCAAACTTCCAAAAACCACAATCTGGGTAATCATTTGATAATAGTGTTTCTGTATTGAGCGATGACCTGTGTGTTTTCAGAAACAATCGGAATAGAGAGAGCCAATGAAAAGAATAAATGTGTCGTACATTTTGCTTTATCCAGCCCGGAATTCTAATAGAAAATAAATAAAACAAGTAAATTGTTCTCGTATACGAACATACACATATATAGTATTTTCAACCACTTCTATTAGATTACCGTTTACATGAAACTCCTCCGTATTGGGAAACAAATAACAAATGCCATGTCATAACTCACGCCGATGTCGGAAAAGCAATAACATTTATTGGAAATGTCATAAAATCTATGCAGAGAATTTATTGGCAATATTTGTAGTAAAATAGCTAATTTTTAATCTCAATTGAAATTTTCTTTGATTTCCGTTCGTCCGTCGAAATGTCGTTCACTTATTCGATTTAATTTTTATCAGAACGCGTCCACTATTGATTTTATGTGACATTTTACATACGTTTCCTTACCGCAACTGCGTTGCTCTCACGGAAAATACCGGCAATGTGTTTTCCGACTCTGAACTCAGACTGAAATGGTATAAGGTCAAGTCTGCTTAAAAATAGCGTAAAAATAATTAAAGAGAAAAAACTGCGTGCTCTAATACTATAACAGTGCACGCACCACAGCTATATAATCAGCATTAGTTTGCAGGAAATATTTAAATTATCGGTTAGCGATATACATACGTGCAATATGCATATTTAAGTTATTCGTGCTAAGCTAAAATAAAGAATTGAACGAAAAACAACTACACATAATTCCAATGCTAATAATGTAATTTATCGAATTCTATTATACTGAAATGCTTATTTCATGAAATCTTAACATTAAAATTAAATTTATGTATTTATCTCGTGCTATCTCAGTTTCATTGTAATTGTAAGTCTCGAATTGAGCGACTTATACGCAGGTATAAAAATTTAACGGAGTAACATACCAGGCACCATTTTAGAGTAATTTAACTTTAGAATGGTATTATTCTAATTAAAATCGGAGAATATTTTTTCCTCATTCGGTTCAATATCGTCCAAAGCGAAGTGAACTTTCTCCACTTCATGTTAACTACGTTGTAACCTTCTTTATATTCAAGTTAAGAAATTAGTTAACTCCATAATACAGATAAAGACATTCGTTCCAAGTGATATTCTGTATTCTAGGTATCTTTCCCACGTGCAAAGGATGATTTTAGCGAAATAGGCAGAAAGTGTTCATCTTTGGTACATCTGTTATGTAAGTATTTTATAGAATGCATATGTAAATGACACTACCTGTTTGGCTGCAGTACACGTAATCGTATACTATCGTTTATAATGCAGCCTAGTTAAATTCTATTACCAGAAATAAAACATATAAAACGCAATTTACTTATTTACGAATAAAATTCTAAATCGCGAAAAGGTGATTTCAAATATAATATAATAATGTTATGTTTTATTAGATGTGACACGACTTGTTTATTTATTGCTGTGTCGAAAATTTTTGATGGTATCTACAGATGCAATAGTTGCTTATCTTTTACAAATAAAGTAAAGTTTGATACTTTAAATAAGGAAAATAGTAATTTTAAAAATATGACTCAATACGTATCAATAGCCTTATCCAGTATGGAATGATGAATTTCTTCGGGAATTGTTTTAGTGATAGTGTCATAGTTAAATCGGGTCGATAGCCGCAGTGGTTACGTGACTATCCAGTGATGTGGGAGATCGCTGTGGTCCAGGATTCAATTCTCCAAAGGGATCATGACAGAAAACGCCGAGAATTGTATCCCGATCGATCTACTAATAATAATAATAATATAATATATTTGTCCAACGGTCTACCAATTACAGGACATAATACAAATTAAGTACATACATACAATATATAAACAAACAAATGAAATAAAGAGCAAAAAATTAAAAGTAATTATTAAATGAATTAAGAAGAAAAGAAAATATCGTCGTAGTGCAAATTCGCAGCCCGAGACATCGTTACCAGTGGAGAACTCTGTAGTATATTGGTCCTAGAGAAGGGTAACAAAAAGGTGGGAGAAGAACGAGAGGAGATTCTGGGAGTGAAAAAGTTCAAACAGGAAAGGAGGTAAGGGGAATCAATCCATCCATTAGAGAGCTTCCATATGAACCTTGCACCCTAAACTTCTCTGCGGTAGCTTAACACTGAACACCGTGTGCTTCTAAGAGTAATGCGTAATCTACACCACGCTGAGGATATACTTCAGTATTTTTAAAAGAAAGGTATTTTAGAAATCTACGCTGCACTTTTTCAATGGAGAGCTGTAAGTAAATGTATTTTGGCGACCAGACTTGTGAAGCATATTTTAACTTGCTAACAACGAAGCTGAAATACAGCGTTTTCAATAGTGGAATATTGTTAAAATATTTACAGCAGCGCATAACGAAACGCAGTGTTCTTGAAGCTGAGACACAGATATAGTTTATATGATTGGACAAGTTAAGGCGACAATCAAAAAGTACTTCAAGATCATTGACACTCTCGACCTTTTTCAACAAATTATCTCCAACGCAGTAAGTTTATGGTATATGGCTTGATTTTTTGGTAAAAGTAATGTAGCAACATTTTCTAATATTTAAGTTGAAGCTGAAGTTGATGGAACACCATTCTGATAAAATATTTATATTTTGTTGAAGATTTAAGACATCATTCCAAGTCTTTATAGAAGAATATATTTTGAGGTCGCCCGCATAAGCAAGAAACTACTATTACTACTACTATTCTTCGTTGGAGGCAAAGTGATTAACAACGCAGCATTAGAAACAGCGAAATAGTACTGTAACCAAGCTATTGAACATAATTACACTCGCACAAACTACACAACAAGAGTTGCACAATAATCAGATACAGAATACACCTGAAGAAGCCGCTGCAATTAGCATCCACCACAGATAAAAGGCGAAATTTTGAATAAATTATGTTTTTCTTGAATTCTGTGAGGTTAGTTTTTCTTTTCTTTGGTCATTCTGTGACTGTTAAGTATTGTGCTTTTTTTTGGATTTCCACATTTTTACAGAGCAAGTAGTGCGTCAAACATGTTTATCTTAAAACTATCGAGAAAACTACTTTTCTATGAGAACGGTAGTATGTAGATAATAACGAAATAACATGGATATACAAATATGTACAATTTAGACAGAGCCATTGTCTATAAATTTATACGGGTTTATATTATGGGTTTTCTGTCAATTAGTTGTTAAGATTGTTGTTATCAGTGATATGAAATATGTGTTATGATTGTATATACTCGCTAAATTATTTTCTGTCCGCAACATTCGCTAACTTCGTTGATCTGCTTTTTGTTATGGCAAAAATATACTTAAAAGGACATCGTAGTTGGCGTAAATTGTTGACAATCAGTGCTTCAAAGATTCACTGTGCTGTCACAAGCTGTCTATTAAAAGCCGGTGCTAAATGCAATTAATGATTACTGTCAGTTCAAAAATCGTTCTCAAAATAAAACAAACTTGCTTATCATGCTTAATTAATTTTTGTTGTCGTCACTACAGGAAGGCGATAACAAAACTAGTTTTATTATCGCTTTGATAATGACAGCGTTGCCGTCGAAACGCGTCGGTCTTTAATTAAAACTTTTTGGTGTTTAGTGGGTTGAAGTGTTTAGTATTTTAACGGAATTAGATTTTAGCAACCTAGAATTTTACATTAAAACTTGTCCACACTTGGAAAAGTCACAAAACTAAATTTTTACCTTACAATGAATTACCTTACAATAAATTATTATTACTCCGGCAACAATTAATAAAACAAAACATAGCAATTAATAATAACAAAACTTACCCAAAACTAGTTACTCTTTTCTTTATAACCTCATAAAATAATTAGTAAACACCTGGAAAACACTATTGTAGATATTTTTGGTACCGTGCACTGTTGCCATATAGTTAACCATATTTATTCAGATTTCTTGATAATAAGAACAATAGCGAAACATTTTTTTTACAATAACACTAAAAACTTTCTCATTTTTCATATTAAAACCTTTTTTGATATTTCAAATGAAGAATTTTGAGGTGAAGATTAGGTTACTAATAAGAGGCACACATAAAATTAGTGTTATTAAATGTTAGTTTACGCTTTTCAAACTTTTGATGTACGTACAAAATACATCGTATTTTTCAAAATTATCCGTTATAAATTGAATAACATTGACATTTCTGACAGGTTCGTATCATGACAACCGTGTTCTTTCACAGATAACGCGATAAAGAAAAGTTATGTAAAGTTAAGTATAAGCGTAGTTTTCCAAATTTTGACAAAATTTCCATATCATGCGATACATGATTGTATTCAGGAAAAAATCTCCTTGTACCTAAAAGAGCCACAAAAATTGCACGGTTCCAATTTAAAATTTTGAGGTTAGGTGAGATTACTAAAAATTTGCGCAAAAAGAAATTTGTTTTATTAAGTGTCAATAAAAGTATTTAGATTACAATTTGAATTGCTTCAAAGCGCATCTTAATATTTCAAGTAACAAAAAAGTTACGGCAAATAAAAGAAATTAGAAGATTTCACTTTTTCCTCCATATTAAACAAATGAAGCGTGACAAATAAAATTTGAAAATGGATTCTTAGTGAGCTTTTGAATCTACACCTTTTTTGCTAATTTAACCGTCTCTCTGTCTTCAAATAAAAAAGTTACCCACGTTGTCCCCACGAAACCCGGGCACCCTGTATACCGCGTATATTGTTATCTCTTACGAAATGACGCACTTTGGTAGTGGAACATTACAAGAGCATGAATCATGGAAATTTATTGACTCATTTGCAATTATCTCTAACTTAGAAGATTTCACTTTTTCCTCCATATTAAACAAATGAAGCGTGACAAATAAAATTTTAAAATGGATTCTTAGGGAACATAATTATATTTTACTTTATAATGACGGTGCATAGTAATCATGGAAATTTATTGACTCATTTGCAATTATCTCTAACTTGCATAATTATTTTTATAAATGACGGTAATAGTTTTTTATTGGTAAACCATTTTGCTTGTTTAAAAACACGTAGACGCGTGCGTAAATCGATCATCAAAACACGCGCGTGTTTTAAAGTCACCAGGGGCAACGTCAACAATTCAAAAATACGTCAAGTATAAATGTCAACTAATTGATCTGACAAAACAACCTTCTAGAAATAAAAAGTTATTAATAAATGTGTTAAAAAATGTAATGAGATGTTTTGTAATAATTTTATCGAAAAAACTTACTTTAAATGCATATGAAATGTGCAATTGGTATTATTTGAAAGATTATATCCTCGGGTTTTAAAATCAGCTACATACACCATCAGATACGTACACTCAATGACAAAACACATTAGTTTTAATTTACTCATTTCCATGGCAACCACTGGTCCACTAATGTCACATCTAATCACAAAAATTTTACAAGGTTAATTCGTATTTCTATTTTTAGTATTGAAACCAATAAAACATGCTTTTAAACTACACCAATAAAAAATAGTATAAAGTATTCGTGGATAACTGGTAATTAAAACATTTGCTATATTTCAGGCACTCCGGCTTCGCCGTCGTGCTTGAAAAATCGCCTGTGTTTTAATGACCCTATTATCCACTCATACTTTAATATACTATTTTTTTATTGGTAAACCATCTTGCTTGTTTAAAACACGCAAACGTGTGCGTAAATCGATCATTAAAACGAGCGTGTTTTAAAGTCACTAGGGGCAACGTCAACAATTAAAAAATAAGTCAAATATAAATGTCAACTAATTGATCTGACAAAATAACCTTTTACAAATAAAAAGTTATTAATAAATGTGCCAAAAACTATAATGCGACATTTTATAATAATTTTATCGAAAAAACTTACTTTAAATGAATGTGAAATGTGCAATTGATATTATTTGAAAGATTATATCCTCGGTTTTTTTAAATCAGATACGCCAATAACTCAATAACTGCTGTGACAGACTGTCTACAAATTAGTTTTAATTTACTCATTTCCATGCCAACCAATGGTGTACTAATGTCACATCTCATCCCAAAAATTTTACATGATTTAATTCGTATTTCTATTTTTAATATTGAAACCAATAAAACATGATTTACCCCGCCAGGGAGCTATGGGACCTTGACGCTGGTGGCGGGGCACAGTAGCTCTCCCTCCTCGAGCCTGACGGGACGGGGTGGGGTGAGTGAAGCAAAGGATGGCTCAAACAAAAACCGTGGGGGATGTAGCGATCCTCATCGGCAGGATCCTGGATTCTGAAGTAGCCATCGGTATAGGCAGCGTATTTACGCTGAAATGGGGAACACAGAGAGGCGTCCCCTTCCGACCCTAGCCTTGGGGAGGGTAGAATGCGCAGATCCCCAGAGGGGCTTGCCTTAATCGGCCGGCCCGTGGGCACAGTTAAACCACGACCCAAGTCAAGGTGATCAGTTACGCCGAGGACTGCGTGGCTAAGGGGGTGCTTAGCCGTTAGTAGCGAACACCGGAGTACCAGGCGACCCTCCGGGAGAATTAGCCTTCCCGCAGTGAATGCAGGGCTCTGCTGTGGGTGACCGTTTAAATCCCTAGCTATTCGTGGGAACAATATGAGTATCAATAATTTAAATTTAGAAAGTGAAGGACGTGTAGGGGGAGAGGAACCTAGTGAGAGTGATGTTGATCCATTTTGTAGGAGGGACAGCATCAGTAGAACACCACCATTAAGTGGACGCGTTCAAGGGGTTACTAGAGGCACAGCAACAAGTGTGATTGACTTAAGAGAAACCGAAGTGGCTGCCTATGGGAAGCGCAGGGAAACATATTAGAAACCACGCCCAGAGCAAGAGCATATACGTTCCCGAAAGATTGCACGGAGGACGCAAGAAGGAAAACAGTAAAACGGCCAAGAGAGGAAGATGAAGGACACCAACTTCAAGAGCTTAGAAAACAATTCGATAGACTAGCAAAAACAGTGAACGAACTGGTGGCAATCACGGACGCAAGCACAAAGACAAAGACAGAAATTAAAAACCGCGTCAAGAAACTCCAACGTCAAACAACCGATGTTTACAGAGAATGGAAAGTAGTGGATGAAGGAGAGTGCACCTACAAACGGAAAACGGAAGCTAAGGAAACGAAATCAGTGGCTATACAAGTAAACCCAGCAGACATCAAAAACGAATTGGAGGAGAAAAAGCTGTTAATAACAAGAAAAATTAGAGAAGTAATGGAGGGGGACGGCACTTATAATAAGCTGACGGAGATCCTAGACGAAAAATGGCCCCTGGAGATCTATAAGGTCACAGAGACTGAAGGCGCTAACCAATCTGCTAAAATAGGGCACAAGGGGGACTATGCTGTCCTAGTGGACCCCAAAAAGCCGATAACAAATTATTAGAAAATTTGAAACTAAAATATGCTGGCTTGACTGAACTGAAAAAAACGAAGGGCAGGCAGATGTTCTCATACAAACATTAAATACGAGGACTAGTACAAATGTTGTGTGGAGAAAAGTAGCACAATACACTTGCTACCGCTAAACATAGATGCAGCGGGAGTAAACGACATGGAGACGGTATACCATAAAATGTTACAGCTTAAAGAAAACATTCTGTTGCACCCTACGGATAACATCAACCTAGTGATAAGCGAAGGTTTAAAATTCTCCTATGTTAGGAAAATCTGTAAATATGTTTTTACGAACCAGAATATCAAGATAAAGTTACTAGCGCAGACACCAAGATCGGACCCACAAAAGCGCAGGAAAAAGGAAGAAAGTATTGTAGCAATTAAAACGCAAGGTAAATCGTTTGTAGATATAGTCAAAAAGTTAAAGAGGAAGTAAATATTGACGATATAGGAGTTAAAGTTAAAAAACTCCAGAGAACAGAGAAAGGAGACCTACGCCTGACAGCAGAAGGAGGACACGATATGGCAGAATCCTTACAAAACGAAATTAAAAGTAAAGTTATTATAAATATTCATACTAGGAATGGATCCAACGACCACAGCAGAAGAAGTTACACAAGCATTAGCAAAGGAAATAAAAGTAAACGAGACCGATATAGTGATTAGAGCAATTAGAACTGGGAATTTCGGGGAACAAACTGTGATAGCCGAGGCGCCAAAAGAACATGTATTGCCGCTAATTAAACGTAGAACCCTAAGGATTGGATGGACGGAATGTGGTATAAGGGAAAGGATAGACCTGGTGAGGTGCTTTAGATGCCTGCAATACGGACACAAGACATGGGAGTGCAAAATCACAGGCCGATCGTAGCGGGACTGTATTAAATGTGGAGAGTCCGGCCATAAGGGTAGGAATGTACTAACAGGGACCGATGTATAACATGCAATGTTGACGGGCACAGAGCGGACCAAATTAAGTGCCAGAAATTCAAGAAGATGGTCGAGGTATCGAGAAAACAGAGAGTGGCGTATGCCACGGCTAAACAAGAACAAGCGGATGTAATAATACTGGGTGAACCGAATAGGAAAAAAATTGAGGGAAAGGAATGGATAAAAGACCAAAAAGCGGATATAGCGGTATTATTCGTAAACAAAAAAATAGAGGTAAAAGAAGGGTATGTAGTAGCGTGTTTTGAAGGATGGGATATGTACTGCTGCTATTTATCGCCTAACATGGACATGTATAAGTACCTGGAAAAGTGGACGAAATAATGGATCGCGTGAAAATTCACAAGAAAGAAGCGATCATTGCTGGCGACATAAATGCCAAATCGTACCTATGGGGCTTCCCGATTAGTGACCGAAAAGGAAACCATTGGGCAGAATGGATTGCGACTCTGGATCTGATTGTGCAAAATGAAGGAGGCACACCTACCTTCACGAGGGGACATCCGAATCTTTTATCGATGTGACAATCACCACCCAGAAACTAGCATCACTTATCGAGAATTGGCAAGTGATGATCCGAAATAGAAGACGCTATGAATAAAATGAAGACAGGGAAAGCTCCGGGGTTGGATGAAATGCCAACAGAAGCTATTAGAGAAGCGGGGAAGTCCAACAGCGAGTGGCTCCTAGCCGTACTAAATCAATTCCTCACGAGACAAACATTTCCAGAAGAAAGGAAAGTGGCAAAGCTTATTCTGATCCCCAAAGAAGGGAAAGGGGAAATCACAAGGACGTATAGACCGTTATGTCCATTAAATACTGTGAGTAAGCTATACGAGACGCTGATTAAACAGAGGCTGGAACTGGAAATACATAGAACAAACGGGCGGTTTAGAAAAAACACCAGTACGGATTTAGAAAAGGAAGGTCAGCGCTACAGGCAATGGAAGTCGTAAAAGAAATATCCCAGAAACAGGGGAATAGCTGGAATGTGTTGGTAACTCTGGACGTCCGCAACGCCTTCAATACTGCAAGCTGGAATTTAATTCTACAAAAGCTGAAGAAGAGAAATATATCGGACTACCTTGTAAACATCGTCGCAGACTATCTTAACGAAAGATATGTTCAAGTTAGTAGAAAATACAAACTGGAAGTAAAGACGGGCGTGCCGCAAGGTGCTATTTTTGGGCCAATACTATGGAACATCCTCTACGACGACGTGCTACAAATCCAATTACAGGGCCGAGCAAAAGCCATCGCATTTGCTGATGACCTGGCGCTCCTAGTTACAACGGACACGAAAGAAGCACTAATAAGAAACACCAACGAAAATCTCAAGCGAATCAGTGAATGGATGGACAAAAACCAACTCAAGCTTGCGCCGGAGAAACAGAGGCGCTGGTAATTAATAATAGAGTTTATTTTTCAACAAAAGTATAACATAATCTGAGAAAAGCCAAACAAAAAAACAGTTGAATACAAAAGTTGAAAAACACAGGATGCATCTCATGTGTGCAACGAGTGCACACATGATCTACCTCAACATCCTGAAGAAAACAAATTAAATAACATAAGAAAATGCCTAAAAACTAAAACTTATACTAAACTAAGTCAGATTCCGCGATAGACAAAAAGTATTCATTGAAGTAACAAAAAAAAAAAAGAAAATGAGAAGTATA